>JAKCWG010000081.1:0-85003 GCA_021464415.1 Lonicera japonica
TTCCTCTTCTCCCCTTCCTCTTATACTATTTACAGCCTGTATACATTATTTACAGCTCGTAGCATAAACCAAACATCTAAAGTTCGATGCTTGATTTTAACTCGATACATCGTCTTTCAAAACTTCATCTTATAGATACACCAACACACTCTAAAGCAGATGTTTGTTCATGGACAAAGCCTTCAGTGATGATTTTCAGGCGCTTGATGCATTTCGCGCATGGTGCCAAAGCAAAAGTCCACTTTAGAGACGGATTATACTATTATAGTCATACATATAATTATATATATATATTAGTTTTAATAGCTACATAACTAGTATGCAATAAGCAAGAAATGAAGTGAAACCTCATAACCTGATCCACGTTTCAATACTCCTCTCCGGATATAGGTTCAACTGCCTTGCTAGGAGTAATCCTAAGCTCTCCTTGTAAATAGCGCCATAATACAAGTTATTACGGCCGTCAACCGTAAGATCGTGCTTTGTCTGGCAATTGGGTTATAAGCTACCAGATCATCATCTTTATTCGACAATACCAGCTTGCCACTCTCCCTACACCCAAAATCTTCCCAAAACCCAAGTCAGAATCAAAACTATATTTTTCACTCCACGACTTTACCTCACCATCTTTCTTCATCACCCAAATGGAACAAAGGTTGAGAAATTTTTCATATTGAATGACTGAAAGTGAAACCCCAATTACCATGAGACACAAGTTGTGAGTTACTGTGGACACTAAACTTTTCGGCAACATTATCATGCGAAATACTTCTTCAACTGTATCAAACACCATAATTATCGTCAACAGTATCAAACAAATTACGCGGACTAATCGCCCAAAAGTCAGAACTCCCCGATACCCCGTGGTTAGATATCCAGTACAGAGATCCATTAATAACAACATTCAAAGGCATGCTGCAGACAATATCATAGGCAGGAGCAGGGGCACTAATGTGCCTCCAAGCCCCCTCCTTAACTGAATAAACCCTAACTTCATTACATTGGGATCCATCGACCGTTCGTTCATATCCAATATTGACAACCCTGTAATCATTAGTTTTTGGATTAAACCCCAATGCACTAACATACCTACGTTACAAGACGACCCGGAATAGGGGCTCGCCGAGAACCGGTTTTCTTCTAATGGAAGGATTCCATAGACCTTGAAAGACGGAACAACAAACAAGAAACAAGCCATTACAAGAAGTGCAGCACCACTGTGCTGGAATGGGAAATGGGCAATCAATTCCGACACTCTCGTCGTCTACGCGTAACAGTACCATCGTATATGTGAATAGTGATTGTGAACAGTATCAGCAGAAATTAATTAAAAATGAAGATGAACACGTGACATTTTTTTATTTAGGTAGGTTCCCCCAGTAACGCTTATGCTAGTCCGGCAGTACGTCCTCCTTTTGTATGTACTTGCTTTGTATTAGCTCAAAGGCAATCGATTTGGATGATAATACAAGCTACCAATCTCTCTCTATATATAATTTCCTTAATTCTATTTATAAGTATATAATTAGGATTACAAAAATTTTAACAGAATAAATAATAAATTGTGTAAGAGAGAGAGTGTATAAAGGTTGTTTGTATTTTTTGGGGTATGAAAAGAGAGAGTATAAAACCCTCGAAAATTGGCTTATTTTTGTATTGCCAATGGCTTTATATCTCTTGGAATAGATGGATGGATATTGGGAGAGAAGGAAGATGTGTTTTTTGTTGTGTTAAATGAATGAATGGTGGGAGGTATTTATAAGTAAATGAAGAATGGAAAAAAGGTAAATTTGATAAAAATGAATGGCAAAAGGTAATCTTTGGTGGAGGTAGGTGAGGTAGGTGAGATGTGGTAGGTGTGGTAGGTGAGATGTGGTAAGTGTGGAGGTAAAAAATGAGATTTTACTGGGGGGTAAAAATAGAATTTTACCGAAAATAAAAATATTTTACTACCTTTGTAGGCCAATGGTAAAATTAGTATTTAACCCCATCAATTGCCCCCTATCCTTTATTTTTATGCTGAAAGCTGAATGTGAGTATTGCTAGAAAAGAGGCCACTTGAGAGAATTTTGTCGCTAAGCTTTGAAACTAATGCCAAAGAGTATTTCAATTCTTAGACTGAAACCTAAACCGAGAAGAAAAAAGAAGAAAAATAAGAGGTTAAGGTTTTGGGTAGAGATGAACACAAAAAGGATAGGATTCCACGAATTAGGAAGATTTAGGTCCCCGAAAGGGATCATCGCATCTACTTAAGTGTTAAGGAGTCCGCCTAGCATAGGATTGGTTGGATGGATAGCTACGCTAGATGAGTTTGTTGCTTTGGTCAGTTTTAGCTCCTTGCATAAGTACCAAAGCAAAGTGGATTTTGGTTTTGAATTTCGATTGCGATATTGCCTGAATTCCTTGAAAAATTCATTACTTGCATGCATGTGATTGTAATTGCTCTTTATTCCAAATATCTATAGATTTTCATATTAATTGCTTAATTTGGAGATATGTTTCCTTAATACTTTGACAATTCGATAACTTGTAGCATGTTATTTCAATCACATAAGAGTTTTTTGTGTATATCCCACACACTACACTGCACGATTTATATTGATGCATGTCGAATAATCACTTAGGTTAGGCTATTGCTTTTACTTTAAAACTTTAGAAACTCTCATATACTATTTATTTACGGATAATGAGTCCAAAGAAAGCATTGTGATTAATGTAGTGAATTTTTGGAAATGTAGTTTTGAGTGAAATTAAAAAAAAAAAACATGTGAGGAAAAAATGTAAAAGGGATGAAAAAAGGTTACCATAGTAGAATGATAACCGAAAGCTACCAAATGGGAATAGCTAGACTCCACTAATAGTGAAGCCTCCATCGAAGAAAACAAAAGGGAAGAAGATACTTGCACAAAAACATCACAAGTTTGAATGCAAATTTGCATGTTTTTAAGAAAAAAAATATTGTTTCTTAGGGAGAATTAGTTGAATAATAATGTCGTAAAGGCTTTCTAAATTCTCTTGTATATGAATGCGCGAGTGTTTCAAAACTCATAATTATTTGATCGCGCTTTATATGATCCATGTTCTTAGAACAATAGGATATATACTTATACTCTGTGTTGCTTTGCGTATATATGCTAAATTGTTATATGCATAGTACATATATTATAATAATGGAAATCACGTATTTTGAAGCTAAATTGTTGTATTCCGAATTTGATATATGTTACATAGCAATGCATGCCGAGTATTTATGCTAATTTTTTTTTAACAATTTTGCTTTCGAAACTCCAAACTAAATCCATGGAATGTTGGAAATTGGTGAAGAAGGGTTTCTTGTGGTCTTAACTAGAAGGTTTTGAGATTAGTGGATAACTTTGCTAGCTAGAATCTTTTTATTTGAATATGATATGCAATTTGCTTAATTGATACTATTTGCTTTGGATAATTCTTGTTCTTTCTGTACTTTGTTGCTTTCTATGCTCATTATTTTTGTCTATTCTTATGACAAAAAAGGGGAGAGATGAAAGGGAATAATGCATATTTGATGGGGAGTATTAAAGTGGAATGTTTTGAGGGAGAGTGGTATATATTTTTGTTTTTGGGGAGAGATATATAATTTTTTGCTTATTTGATTATTGTATCTCTTTATACTCATGCTTCAATGGTATTTGTTGAGTTTTAATGCTTCAAGTTCATTAGTCTAGACATGTTTTTGAGTCTTATGTTGTACGGACTAATTTGACTTAGAGTCTGTAATTGAGATGTTATAAATATCGCATTAAAAGCGTCTGTATTAACTGTATGTGTTTTGTCATCGGAATAGCCAAATGAGGAGATTGTTAAGTTTATAGTTTTAGTTGGCTTGATTCTAATGCTAAAAATACTATTTTCGTTGTAATTGTTTGAGTCAAATTAAAAATTTGAAGGTACAACTATTAACAGAAATTCGCCAAACTTATCGAATGCATTGTACAAAATTCAGAACTTAAGTAAGTTGGTTATATGATTTGATTCAAAATATAAGTTAGATTGAGAGTTAAATTTGAGATTAAATTTTTTTTTAAGTCAAATTTATGTTTCAAATTATTTTTATCGAGTTTTACTGAAATCCCAAAAATTCTGTCGACACAAATTATTGAAGAAACTTATTTTTTTATATCTATTATGTTTCATAAAGTTGCCTTCAAAATTTAAACCGAATTAGAGTAAAAACAAATTTAATATGATGAAATAAAAGTAAACAAAATTATAAAAGATTTAAATTTATTTTTTGAATAAATAAATGAAGGAATAAAATAAAAAAGAAAGACGGAAAAATTAAAAGCTTGGAAAAGTCAAAAAGATTCATTTTAAAAAAAAAAACTGCTGACAATTCCTTTTAAATGGAGCCAAGCCCATTATTACTTTGCCTAAGTCTTTGACACGTGTAAAGCAATAATTAGGAGGGCAGCTTGTTTAAAAATTTGAATTGATGCAATCTTGCAAAACTCGAACTAGTCTCTCACATATTATGTCTTGGAATTAAATTCTATATTTTTGGATCAATTCAAGATTTTCGAGTTGTACCGGTCCGGCGTAGAATTTTTCGAGTGTGTATTTTTATTACATTTTTTTAACATATTCTAAAGAGAACTTTGACGCTAGCCCCTTTGGCTGCGATTCCTCCAGTTTTTTCGGTTTGTTTTAAAAATGGTTCGTTTTAATATAAAAAAAGCTGATGATTTATAAAGAAAATCAGAGTCACCAGTTTGTTTTACTAAATAAACAAAAATTCTGTGTGAAAGAGGAACATTTATGGATTAAACGACCTCTTCAATACAATTAATGTGAAACCAGTTGATTCAAATGATCGGGAATTAAGTTACGAATCGGGAAAGTATTATGCATCCAATTCTCCCTTTCAGTCTCTAAGTAAGATATGCGTGTAATTATAATCTAAAATCCGCATGTTTATTGATATTATCGCATATCAATCCATAATTTTAGAAAACTGGGATTTGGGGTGGGGATGGAAAGCATTTACTTGATATTTCGCCCTTTAGATTTTAGAAATTTGTGTGTGTGTGTGTGTTTTGAAAAAATAAATTTTGATAATGATAAATAGCAAAATAGGTGTTTTTGGTAAAATTCAAGGCTTATCAGAAGCTAATTCAATTTGGAATCGGATACACAACAATCCTCGAGATTCATTCGTCAATAGTGTACCGCATTTTAATTACTTAAACTAGCATTGATGAATCCAATACTCTCATATTAGATATTTAGGTAAGCACCGCAATTTATAAATTAAACCCAGTACAAACGCTTATTGATTTCTTCGTGAATCAAGACTGATAAAATGGAGATTTTATAATTTTAATTGATAAAAATATATTTAAAAATGGTTTCAACTAGTTCCACGCCTTTGATTTTGAAAACGGAGTTCAAATATGAAATATGAACTGATTTTGAGATAAACAACATTTTTTACATGCGATTGATCAATTATAATTGATAAAATAAAAAAAATAAAAAAATAAAGTCGGATTGAGATAAAAAATACCTAAAAGCATTAAAAATAGTATAATACTATTTTTTAGCATTGTTTCCGAAATCCCAGATATGACTGATGCTTCAAATGGGGTCAATTCATGTGTATTTATAGCTGAAAGGGATAACAGGCTAGGCCAGGAGTATTTATGTGGGAGACAAATGGGCTGGAAGCCTCTGTCTAGGAGATAAAATTTTTGTGTCTTGTGGACAAATGTTTCTAGGGCATCTGCCTGGGAGACACACTTTTTTGTGACTTGTGAACATATGCTTCTAGGATATATGTCTGGGAGACACATACTTTTTATGTCTTGTGAGCAAATACTTCTAGGGCATCTGTCTGGGAGACACAAACTTTTTGTTGTCTTGTGGATAGATACTTCCAGGGTATCTGTCTACACGACAAATATTTTTGGTCCGAGACGGTTTTTGCTGTTTTGGCCCAATGGAGTATCGGATTGATCTAAGTTTTTAGTATGTTGTTCCCCATGACAAAACCCACCTACGGACCAAATTTGAGATCATTTGGACATTGGGAAGGCCTCTGTTTGATTATCCAAAGTGAACTCTCGATTTCTAAATTCCCAGAGATCCAGCCGTTGGATCGAGCTGATTTTTGAGTATGTTACTCCTTATGGTACTATCTAACAACCTTAAAAGTTTAAGAATTATTAGTAATCATTTAATCTCATTATACAAGTTCTCACAAGATTTGACGGTTTCGATTTCGGCAGCTTCCGGTAATTCTCATAACTTCTCGTTTGGATGTCCTTTTGGCTTCTTTTTTTGACCCATATCAAATTTATATAGTATGTGTGTATTTATAAATGTTCGTACGTGTATGTGTGCTCATTTTCTTAGAGATCGCGATACTTGCGAGGGTCGCAAAATGATGTGTTCATAACATGCCTTATTTAGGTGGCAATGTATTGTGAATTTCTTTTGTATCAAGGAAAATGTGTACCCCTGTTTGGTACATTTGTTCTATGAAAACGTTCACTACCCTATCAAAGAAAATGGTCAAATAGAAAAGTTTCAACTTGTCATATTGCTTAACGGACGCACAATTTCATTTAAGAAATCTGATCTTGTTGGTATTTTTGGTTTTCCAACTAATACTGTGACGGATGTTCCATCTAACTTTGGAAACCTTTTCGGTTTTTGAAGACAAAAGGGCAAGTCTATTAACATTTCCTTTATTTATTTCCAGAACCTCATAAAGCCTCTAAAGAATGCTACTTAAGAAGACAAAACTTCAAACCTTAAAATTCAACCATAAAACAAGAAAACATATGCAAGCAATAAGTCTTACTCGTTAGATATTAGGTGACTATGGTGGAACCAGAAGACGAATGTCCAACGAGTAAGACTTACTTTCTCGCTGGACATGGGGTGACTGATGTCTAACGAGTGAGACTTATTTTTCAGCATATAATATTAATGGGTAGTGATGGCCAAGCCACATTGATAAAGTAATATTCTCAAATCAAGAGAAAGGTAGGGAGTGAAGACATCAAAACATCGGATTATTATATATAAAAGTGTAAAATTTCCATAATAACCTCAAATTAATATCCTTCTGGTGAAGACTAAAACAATTGAATAAAAATGCCAAAAAAGGATATTAAAATTGTTAACAAGACGTAAAATAAAAATGCCACAAGGATATATAGAGATTCAATCAATGGTTTTAGAAAAATCTCATGGGGAGTTTAGTTTCTGAATGAATAATTGGTCTCTTTATTATAGAGTAGGTCAAAATAAGTCAAAATGTGAAACTTACTTGGTTTGTGATGTTGAAGACAGAAGTAGGGATATGATGATGCTGATACTAAAGCTTGGGATGATGATGCTTGTGATGAAGACGAAGACGAAGACAAATGATGAAGAATGGCCGAGTCTGTGCATGGGTTCTTTTGAAAAGGGGGAGTGGTGGAAGCTTTTATCCTTTTTTCAATTTAATTATTAACTTAATTAATGTATTTAATTAGTTAATTACTTTGTGTAATAGTGAGAGTGGTGGGAGTGATTTTGGAGTGGAGAAGAAAATATAAGTTATCTTTTGGAGTATTTGTGAGAAATGGTTTAAAACCAAATAATTATTGTTATGCGAATAACACCCACCAAAATTAAAAGATTGGAAAAGTCAAAACATTCCTTTTTTTAAAAAAAAAAAGCTATCGACAATTACTTTTAAATGGGGCCAAGCCCATTATTACTTTGCCTAAGTCTTAGACACGTATAAAGCAATAATTAGGAGGGCAGCTCATTCATAAATTTGAACCAATGCAATCTTGCAAAACTTGGACCGGTTTGGCACAAATTCTGTTAAGGAATTAAATTCTCTATTTTTGGACCGATCTAAGATTTTTGAGCTGTGCCGGTCTGATACATAATTTTTTGGATATGTATTTTTATTGCAATTTTTTTAACCTGTATTAAAGATGACTTTAACTCTGTATTTTTTTTTTTATAAATATAACCGTTATTTATGGTAAAAAATACATGATTTTAGAGAGTTTTTTAGACAAAAAAATATCAAAACGTTAGAATCAATTTTGAGAGTTTTGAAACACCATTTATGTTTTGTTTAAATGCCATTAAGAGATCCTATTGTTCATATAATTTAAGAACTAGGGTTCCAAAGGTTCACAGTCCTTCATGAATGTCTTTGGTTGCAATTGGAGACAGGGTGAGTGAAGTGATTAACTTGCGATAAGGGAGATCGCAAGTTGGGGTGAATGATTGTAATTAAGTGCTTAGAAGGAAAAGTGGCAGCGCTACACCAAGCCAGTTGCGATTGGATTATACGTTCAATGCATTGACAGGACTGTTGCATAAATTTATAGGGAAACAATTTTTCTAAGTTATCATGTAACATTATGTATTTATGTTAATGCTAATTGTGTTGTTTTAAATAGATATGGTGTGGAATTTATATTTTTGAAAATTTTCTATCCATAATTTAGAGAAACAGTCCTCTGAAAATTTTAGATCTTTGAATTACTTTTCTAGGGATATAAAGATCGTCCCAATCGGAGTATCGGGTGAGAAGTTATAGCTAAAACAAAATAGAAAAAAAGTTTACTCGCGGACTGGTATTGAGTTTTGGAATACCGGTCTGGGGTATGAAATTTTGGGAGGAATTTGGCTATAGACCAGTATGGGATTTTTGGCATACCGGTCTGGCGTATAAAAATTGAAAAAAAATTATACTGTAGACCGGTACTCTATTTTTGGCATACCGGTCTGCCATCCGGAACAGTGTATTGACTTAACTCGTTTTAAGTGCGTTTTATCTATCTTTTCCACTAATTTTCAACCAAAACACACCCCCAAACTTCTAGAGAGAGAAAGAGAGGAGTTCCTAAGCGATTTTCACCTATTTTTCACCCTCGATTGAAGATTAAGGTTCCAAATCACTTCAATCATTTTCTCCTTCACCATTCATCATCTTCCTCCTTGGGATTCATTTGGAAGGAGCTTGGATCATCATTCTTCTTTCTTCTTTTCGGCTTGTAACTTCGAGGTAGGAGTTTTCTTGTTTTCAAAACTTGATAATACGAATTTATTAATCGATAATCGTTGTTTTCGATTTATGATTGCTTAACAAAACTTAAGTATAAGAAGGTTCATGAAGCTTTACTATTTTAAGGTTATACATGCATGATTAAAGACAAGATATGCCATCCACACTTGTTATAAAGTATTGTTTGAACTATATAAGATATCTCTTGGCTGTGTGAATATTATTTGTTGATAAAATGGATTGTTGATAAATTTAGTACACCAAGAGATATGAGGTGGGACTTGTTTGAGTATGTATGGCATAACCTGCTTCATATGCATAATTATAAGCATGTATACACGTTTGCATCTTTATGGTGTCAACCGGAAGCCCGGCAACGGCTTAGAGGGTTGGAGGCATTATTATGGCTCATGGTTCAATTATCTGCTTCTTGGGTGCAATTATCTGTTTCTTAGGAGGCTTGTTTCATTTATCTATATGATGGAGAGCTTGTGTCTCTTGGGAACCGAAGTTTGTATCGAAAGTATAGTGCTTGCCGGGATGGAAAAATAAGTAGAGCCCGATGCCCTTGGGTTAAAATTTTCTAAACCCCTAGGGGAGTAATGTTTGGCTGCTTATAAGCCACCGGTGTGGAGCCCGAGCACTATGTTTATATGGGATCGAGACAATGGATCCCAGGGTATCTGCATGATGATCTTACATCTCTAGTAGTAATGGAATGTACTCACAGCTCAGATTCTCTATTATATGGTAATCGCTTGACATAGGAGGTAACCTGCATTAGCACGTTCATGCATTGTTACTTGATGACAATGACTTTTGTTTGTGTTTTTAAAGTCAATTTGATTTGAAAGATATGATTATAAACCTATTTTCAAATATATGTTTTATGTTCCCCCTACTGAGCAAATAGCTCACCCCTGTTTTCTTTAAAATACTACAGGTACTCACGAGTCTCACGAGGACAAAGGAGTGACGGAATCAAGGACGAAGTAAAAGCTTTGATACAACTCATTTTTTTGTGATGTATATATGCTTTCACAAGCAGCCACGGCTAGCCCATAGTTGTATATGTTTTTTATTCCACTATATTAGTTTTGTATATATATTATATACATGTTTGAAAGTTATATCGCAATTGTATGCTCCATGCTTGACCTAGTACATGGTATACATGTTGCTTTATTTTTTTATTTTTTTATATATGCATATACCCATTTTAGTTAATCTATGATGGGTTAGTAACGCTCCAGGTCTTAATTATGGGTGTTATCCTCTTAATTAAGGCGGGGGTGTTATAAATTGGTATCAAAGCATATGTTACGTGATTTCTTGGATTGTGGGACGAAAATTGTGACGTATTGTGACAAATTGTCTTTTTGTTAAGTTTATGGAATTATCATGGCATCTTTCTTTTTGTTTTTATATAGAATGACTACATCACCAAATCACAATGCTACCCGTAAGAGTTTCACCTCTGGGGAGTCAGGAGACGCGATACATGCTATGGCCCTAGAATTAGCCAATGTGCTAGGACATATAGAGCAACCCTAGGGTAGCGTCAAGAAGAATAGGGCTATGGTGGCCCTAGAGAAGTTTACAAAGTTAGCTCCACTAACCTTTAACAGGATGTCTGGTCTTGATGCGACAGAGTCATGGCTCAATCAAATAGAAAGAGCCTTCAATGTTATGACCCTACCTGATGATCTGAAGCTTAATTTGGGGACTTACCAGTTGGCTGACCAAGCTGGTATTTGGTGGAGGAACGTATCTAGGAGGGCAGATGCTCCTACTTCCTGGGAGCAATTTACTCAGTTATTCTTAGAATGTTATTTTTCATCAGTTCATCGCAGTATGAAGATGGATGAGTTCTGTTCTATGATACAGGGGACCATGTCCGTGTCAGAGTACGAAATAAAATTTGAAAGTTTGAGTCGATTCGATAAAAGCCTAGATAACCACCCAGAAGATAAGATATGTTTATTCTAAAAAGGGTTGGAACCTTATATCCGAGAGAAAGTGTATCACATTAATCATGATAGTGTTGCTGTAGTCGTGAGAATGGTGATAAAATTAGAACAAGAAAGAGCCGACCCTAGTAGATTTCTAGAGAAGAAGAGAGGTACGGAAGGGAAAAAGTCGGGTAGCCAAGGAAAAAGGTATAGGAGTGACTCCGGGTCTTCTAGTGGGGGCCTAGGTAAAAGTAGGTCCTTCGGTCCGAGTAAAGAGAGCCAAGGTTTTGGGGATAGAGTTTGCTATGGGTGTGGTCAAGTGGGGCACTTCAAGAGCGAGTGTCCAAATATGAGTTGGGGGCAACAATAACCATCCCAGTCCTTCAACAGTCGGCCACAGTTTCAGGGCTCAAGCCGCACGGGTAGTGAAGGCCAGTCTTTTTCTAGCAACCAGAATGGTTAGGGCCGTGGACAAAGTCAGAGTAAGTCTCGTGGAGGTGGAAGTGGGTATTCTTCTGGTGGTGGTAGAACACAGGGTCGGGTCTACACGTTGACATAAACAGAACAACCTGAACTTAAAGTAATATAAGGTATTATTTTATTCTTTAGCTCCTAGGTTAAAGTTTTATTTGATACTGGTGCTTCCCACTCATTTATTTCATGTGTGTTGGTTGATAGATTGGGGTTGTGCGTTGAATCATTGAATACACCTTTATGGGTTGGTACACCCACGGGGAATAGAATTCGATTGGGATCTGTTGGTAGAAAATGCTCCTTGAGTATAGGAGAGTCTTCGATAGAGTTTGATCTTGTCGTTTTAAATATGGGGGATTATGATATTATTTGAGGATAGATTGGCCAGCTACTTTCCATGTGGTAATTGCTTGTTCTAAATATCGGGCGTTGATTCCACTATCGGATAGTGAAGCTTTGACTTTCCAATATGAATCCGAATCACTTGTTCTGTGTGCATATCTGAAACCCAGAGAACAACGGAGTTACTTTGGGTGGTTGGCTAGTATCATAGCATGAGAAGAGGGTAGTTCTCGCCCTTCTGAACTTCATGTGGTTAGGGAATTTCTTGACGTGTTTTTCGATGACTTCTCGGGTCTACCCCCATATCGGGAAGTAGACTTTTCCATTGATATTGTTCCAGGTATGGCGCCAATATCTTTAGCTCTGTATCATATAGATCCTGTCGAATTGAAGGATCTAAAGATTCAAATTGATGAATTATTGCGGGAAGGGGTTTATTAGGCCCAGTGTGTCTCCGTGAGGTGCACCTCTTCTGTTCGCCAAAAAGCAGGATGGGTCATTTCGACTGTGTATAGATTATCGTCAACTGAATCGTGTCACTATTAAGAATAAGTATATGTTACCTTGAATAGATGATTTGTTTGACCAATTGCAAGGTGCTATTAGGTTTTCCAAGATTGATCTCCAATCAGGCTATCATTATATGCTAGTTTGTGAAGAAAATATTCCAAAGACGGCGTTTCGTACTCAACATTGCCATTATGAGTTCTTAGTAATGCCATTCGGGTTGACGAACTTGCCAACCGCTTTTATGGACTTAATGAATTGTTTATATCGTTTGTATCTCGATCAATTTATGGTAGTCTTTATTGACGACATTCATAAATATTCCAAGTCTGATAAAGAGCATGGGAATCATCTTCGCTTAGCTCTTTATGTTCTTTGGGATCATAAACTATATGCGAAGCTTATCAAGTGTGACTTCCGGATGACGGAAGTCAAATTCTTGTGACATGTCGTCTCAAGGGATGGTATATATCTCTGTAGATCCGGCTAAAGTAGAAGCAATCCTAAAGTGGGAAAGACCTCGAAATATCACCGATGTTAGGAGTTTCTTGGGTTTGGCGTGATATTATCGTCGATTTGTCAAGGATTTCTCTCGTATAGCCTTACCATTAACACACCTAACTCATAATGGCATTCAGTTCGTGTCAGATGAATCATGTGAGAAAGCCTTCTTGGAATTGAAGGATAGGCTCATTTCGGCCCTAATTCTTGTTTTACTTGAGTGGGGAAAGGGGTACACAATTTATTGCGATGTTTCTAGACTTGGTTTGGGTAGTGTCCTAATGCAGGAAGAGTATGTTGTGGCTTATGATTCTCGTCAACTCAACCAACACGAGAAAAACTATCCTACCCACGATTTAGACTTAACTGCTGTCGTATTTGCTCTTAAGTTCTGGTGCCATTACTTGTATGGTAAGAGATTTGAAGTCTATTATAATCATAAGAGTTTGAAATATATCTTTACCCAAAAAGACTTGAATCTTATGCAACATCAGTGGGTAGAGTATTTAGAAGATTATAACTTCACCCTACAGTATCACCTGGGCAAGGCTAATGTAGTGGCCGAAGCTATAAGCCAAAAATCTTAAGGGTTCTTAACTGCATTACGGTGTTGAGAGTGGAGACTTAGAGAAGAGTTGCAATGTTATAACCTTATGGTGAATCGTGATGAGAACCGAGCTTATCTATATAATATAGTTGCCCAACCGGCAATCTAGCAACGGGTGATAGATGCTCAACAATAGATGAGGAATTTTAAGTGATACGTGATCATTTGGCTACAGAAGCCGAATACGGTGGGTACAAACTCAGGACCAATGGTGGGATTCGAGTTTGAAATAGGCTGGTGGTACCGAAAGACTCGAAAGTTAGAAATGAAATTCTTAATGAAGCGCACCATTCAAAAATTTTTATTCATCACGGTGGTACAAAGATGTACTGGGACTTATGTCAAAATTTCTGGTGGAACGACATGAAGAAAGATGTTGCAGATTTTGTAAGTAAATGCATGACGTGTCAATTGGTAAAAGCCGAGCAGCAAAGGCCCGTTGGGCAACTTCAACCATTACTTATTCTCGAGTGGAAGTGGGAACATATCACAATGGATTTTGCTTCACGACTACCTAAGGCTTCGGGTGGTCAAGATACAATTTGGGTAATTGTCGATAGGTTAATGAAGTCCGCTCATTTCCTCCCCGTTTGAAACAATCAAAACGTGGAGAGTTTGGGAAAGCTCTACGTTAGGGAAGTAGTCAATCTTCATGGGGTTCTGTTAAGCATTGTGTCGGATCGAGATCCTCATTTCACATCTCAGTTTTGGGGGAGTCTTCAAAAGGCTTTGGGGACTCAATTGAAATTTAGTACGGCATTTCATCCGCAAACTGATGGAGAGCTTGTGTCTTTCGGGAACCAAAGTCTGTATCAAAAGTATAATGCTTACCGGAATGGGAAAATAAGTAGGGCCCAGTGCCCTTAGGTTGAAAATACCTAAATCCCTGGGGGAGCAATGTTTGGCCGCCTATAAGCCACCGGTGTGGAGCTCGGGAACTTAAGCAAATTGGCAAGGCATTATGGCTTCTATTGTTATTTATGCTTATGTGGGATTGAGACGATTGATCCCAGGGTATCTTCATGATGATCTTATATCTCTGGTAGCAATGAAACGTACTCACAACTCAGATTCTCTATTATACGATAATCGGTTGACACAGGAGGTAACCTGAATTAGCACGTTCATGCATTGTTACTTTATGTGTGTGAATTTGACACACACATCACGAATGCCTTAGAACAAAGTTTCACAATATTTTAATGTTATACGTGGTAAGGAACACATTTAAAATTTAGTATAACATTATATTTCTTTGAATTTTATTTTTAAAATTTTAAAATTCAAAACTAGTTTTGAAAGTTAAATTGATTGATTTTTTTCAAATGGTTTTAACTCAAACATTCTTGTCATGTAAAACTGTATGGCACATCACAATAACTATCCCTTTCTTGCTAAGTGTTCCCCTTTTTTGGCGTTTAATTACTATTCAACAACATGATATACATTACTGGTCCAATACCTAATAGTTTAGATTTTTGGGTGAGATAGTCTTGAACTTGGTATTAAAGCTCAGTTTCCAAAAAGTCTCAGATTCAGATAATTTCGCTTGGATTTATTCCCCCCACTTATATTTGTGCACAAAGTGAACCACGAATTGTTTGTGCAAAAATGCATGTCAAATTGTTTGTGAAAAAATGCACCTTGAATTGAATTGTCTCTTAACATGGGAGCGAGTTGTGATCACACATGAGGGGGAAGGTTTAAGAACATGATATATATTGTTGGCTCACTACCTAACAATTTAAATTTTCGGGTGAGACGATTTCCAACTATTGCTCCTTTTGGTTTTAACAAAAGCTATCGATCTTATAATTATCTTTTGAAAGTAATATTAGAAGTTGCAACACACTCAAAATGTGTGCAATATTATATCTAATAATAAGGGCGGATTTAGTTCCAAGCTAAATAGCATTGTAATCCATCTCAATTTTTTTTATTCAATGCTACAATATATTAAATTTTCAATTCTAACACAGTTCAACGTAATCTAACCTAATTAACTATAGACGTTAGTTCACTCCTTTAAAATAATATTGACTCCGCCCTTGCATGATAATCTAAAAACACCTTAGATATATTATGTTGTATTTGGTCAAAGTAGTTAACAAATGCGTTATTCATACTTAATTAAGGTCATGGGTTAAACCACATTCGTTTACTTGAGCTTAATATAATTGTTGATTGATGATAGATAACTACTTACATATTTTTATTGGTTTATCTTATTTGTACAGTACATAATTTGGTTGAGCATGTAATATGTTAGATTTTATGTCATGATGGATAATTTTCATTTTCATTTGCGACCACTAGATATAATGGTATGATCAACATAAGTTATGTAGGACATTCAAGTTCACATTATAGGGCTACCTGCATGTAGCACAACATTTGAATGAACAACTTAATATATATAGCTAGAGTTGCTAAGACCGATCGTAGATATATTGTCATAAATGTGAGTTTAAGGTGAAAAATTTGTTAATAATTGTATGAGATTAGCCATCCGAGTTGTTATTAGTTATATTTCTGCTTCCATTGTATACAAACACTAACGTTTGTCAATCGGTAAGGGACAAAATATTTAACAAGCAAATCTTTAAATATATGATAGTATTTGCTCTCCTTTTCCTTCACTTTGACTAGAACGCTCATATCTATCAACTAGTAATGAACCTTTAATTAACCTTTAACTAGAAACTCACATCTATTAACCAATAAGGGCGAGAAGGAGAGAAATATTTGGTTGAATATACTTGGCAAGCATTCCATTAATACATATTTATTTAAGTAGCATTATTTAAAAAACAATAAAAATAGTATAACTTTAAACATACAATTATATTAATTCATTTGTTTAAATAAATTTAAATTTGTAATTTATTTTGTAACATCTCTCTATCAACCCTTAAAGTAGCGTTCAACATTCATTTCATTTTATACGTTTACTATATTACTTGCACATGCAATATGTGTGATATACGTACGTATAAGATTTTATGAGAAAATTTTAATAAAAGTGTAAGATAATCAAATGATACCACTTGAATGTAGAATGCTTGAGGGTGAGGGTTCGATTCCCATTTATAATAACAAGTTTTTTATATAAAAAAAATCTCAAGAGTAAGGGTATTTCAAAAGTTTAGCACAGTTTCACTAGCAGTTGAAATCTATCTTGACTTTATAATATAGTATAAATTAGAAAAACAATGTTTTAACCTTTTCACTTAACTTCTTAAAAACTAGTGTTAAATGGACTATGTAAAGAAGACTATGTATTATGTACATTACTTCATAACTTAAGGAAAAAAAAATAATTAACATCCACTAAAAGCAACTTTAACGATTTTAGTTTTCACTTTTTCATATAAATTGAAAAAAAAAAGATAATTAAAATTTTATGCCCTTTAAGTTTATATGCTTTCCCAGTTTGGTCCTAATGTTCATTTACAGATTTACTATATTTTGATCCTCAAAGTTTTAGCTAAATTGCACTTTTATAAAAAAAAAAATGGATTCCATGTCCCTTTCTTGGATTGAAAATCACCAAGAAAAATAATGAGACATCTAATTGTGGATGAAAGTAAGACATGGCTCAAACTTTGAAGATCAAAATATAGCAAATGAAACATTAAGGACCAAGTTGAAAATCAAGAAAATAATTCAGGGGCCTAATAGGCTAATTATTCAAAATTTTGGTTAACCTTTGACCTACATAGGCTTTCTTTGATAGTTTGAGGTGAAACATTTGTTAGTGATTGTGTGAAATTAGCCATTCTAATTGTTATTATACCATCTCCATCGGTTTTGTGATATGGTATGCTAAAAATGGAGAATAAAGCATACCATTTACTTTTACGCTACAGCAGAAAGGGAAGGGAAATGGGGAAAAAACCCAGAGCCGATGGGTAGCACGTTGTCTAAGAAAATCAAAGCCTCAGACGATGCACAATGCATCCAATGTGGTTTATCCCACAGACGATGCACTGTGCATTGGTTGTGGCATATAATTTACTCTAATGGTTAGTTAACGATCATCTTCTCCCCTCCTCTTTAACGGTCATCTTCTCCCCGCTAAGCACACCATTTTTATACCCGAGAGCAGATTTGTTATTTCTCCTCACTCCCTACCATCTCCATTCTTCCTAAAAATCAAAAAAATTGAAGGATATATATTCTGCCAGGAAGACAACACTGCTGGAAATATCTTCTTTGAGGTAAATATTGATTTCTTCTTATATTTTTATTGTATTTAAAATTGTATAGTAATAATTTGTTAATTTTTTTGTACATTTAAAATACATTTTTATTTATAAAATTTACAAAACCAAATAATAAAATTATGTAATTTAATTTAATACAACTATTTTTTTTAATTTAAATTTTTACATAGAAAAACAATTTTTTTTTAAATAAACAAAATCCAACTGATTTTTTCATTTATAAAAATAAAAAAACAACTTTTTTTTGAATTAAAAATTTGGCTTTTATTTTTTATTGTAAAAAATCAAACTATTTTTTATATTTATAAAATTAAAAAGTCGAGTGTTTTTAAAAATAAAAAACCCAACTGTTTATAATTTTTTGTAAAATGAAAAAAATTGTCTGTTTTAAAAAAATACAAAACCCAACTGTTTTATTTTTATTTAAAAAACTAAAAATATGCCTTTTTTAAAATATAAACCCAACTGTTATAAAAATTTTAAAAATTAAAAATTTGGTTGTTTTTTCTAAAGAAGAAAACCAAATGTTTTTTTTTGTAAAAAAAAAAAGTAAAAACCTTGGTTGTTTTTTAATTAAAAAACCCAATTGCTTTTTAAAACTGTGTTTTTTTATTGACAATACTAACTGTTTTTTCAAATAAAAAAATGAACTGCTTTTTTTTATTTATATAAAACCAAGTGTTTATTTTATTAAAAAAACCAAGAGTTTTTATAATTAAATAAACCATCTGATTTTTTAACTTTAAAAACCAAATGTTTTATCTAACTGAATTCTTTTTTGAATTATTAAGGAAATGAAATCAATGAAAAAGTTCTTTGAGAAACAATAAATCACTCGGCCTTCTCAAGGAAATGAAACTACAAACGATCCACCACGATCAAGTTCTTCGCGCCGGCGATCAACCCAATCTTCTACTAATCCTGAAATTGCATTTACAAGATTGGGTGAATACCCTAAAATATATGACAATAATACGCATATGTCATATGAGTCCAATGGTCCATATCCCAATGGATCGTGGTTCGGCATGCGTTCTACTTGGCATACTGCAAATGTAATTTATCAAAAAAATTCATCAAATGTGAAAGTTAAACGTATTATCGACAATATTGGGTAGTGTGGCATTTTTAGACATGAAATGCCGAATTCAAATTGATCTGTTGTTGAAGGTTGTATTTTTTGTTAGTGGGATACTACGCACACGTTTTAGCTTCCAAAATGTGAGATAGGCATCACACCTCTTGATTTCACGATGTTAACAGATATACATATTTTTAACATGTTAATTTTTACTTTATATTTATTTAATTTGCTTTTTATATATTTTAATACTAGTTGCTATTTTAGGAATTGTCATTGGGGGCCTTTTAGAACCATTACCGCCATATTCCGATGAGGGGTATAATGATCAGTCAAGAGTTCTAGAATTTTTTTCTCATCTAAATGTGCGTATAAAGAAAAGATGCATTTCTAGTTCTGTTATCTCCAAATATTTACAAGATGATGCCATATTGCAACTCCTTGAACCAGTGCAAATTGCTAGAGCATTATGCTTTTACGTAATTGGATACGTATTTTTCCCAAATGCATAGAACAATTGCATGGTTGGACAGATATGCATATTTTTTCTAAATTTGATTGTGGATCAGCAATATTATTGAGGATATATTATTCGCTTGATGTTGTGTGTAGAAAAAAGATTAAAAGCTTAAATTGTATGTCGTAGCTTATAGAGGTATAAATTCCTATAATCACTTTTTAATTAAATTGAACAATTTTATATATTGATCTCAATTATAATAAATTGTAATACTTTTCTATTTTTGTAATTCTTCTTTTATAAGCATATCGCCGTTACATGCCCACTTCTACAATCACAACTTGAAGACACGTTCCCTCGGATCCACCAGTGGGTGAAAGTGAATCATGTTGAACGAGCAAAGAATTTGGTCCGGTTCAACTTAGAAGTGACTAATCAATAATTGGAGATGCGATCAATGCATTTGATTATATGGCACCCATATGCCAATTTGATTGCGATGAATTACTCGATTAATGTTGTTTCTTTTACTATTTCAAAGTCACGATATCTGTTACTTGACCCACAAACTGATGGCAATTGGTCCTTAGGTGACTGGTGTTATAAGCAAATTTCCGGTAGTTATGCAATTCCAACTAATCTACCAAAGCCTATTTCCAAAATTCCGTGCAATATCTTCTTTGAGTATCAGAGAGTTGGATGGCCAACATGTACACATTTTTTATGGCCTTGTTCGTTATATAAATATAATGATTATTGGGCATTCGTATCTAAAGGTCCTGCCTTAGCTCCGCTTACTTGTGGTGTAAATATTGATGTTATTGGTTATGCTTCATTGGTTGGAGATAAATTCGAATTGCCATGTAATCCACGTTAGTTACATGGTCGAGTATATGATACGCAAAGTCCCTCTTCTTTGTCTTAGCCTCCCCTTTCAAATTGGACTTATACTATTTGTGGTTCAAATGGTGAACACTTTACATATCCGTTGCCAAGTGCTGTACGAAGCATAGATGCACCTCCTGCACGTACATTGCCTAGAGATAGTTGGCGTGATATGTACATCGATGTTACTATTTGTGCAAATCAATTACATATACAACTACTAGCATATAGCATTGATATGGCACAATAGTTAAAGGAGAAAGATGAATAAATTGTTTTATCACGAGAAATTGGTTACCGTCCTCCCATGGACCCTAATAGCGGTAGTGGAAGTGGAACTTATTTTGATTATCAATATCTTACACAATCGTCATCATGGCCAGCATTAGACGACATAAGAGAATGAAATTATCATGTTGTATTATCATCATTTTAATTTGTAACATTTTAATTTATTATCATATTTGATATATAAGCAGTGTTATAGATTAATGGATGTTATGGAGTTTCTTATCAATCTAGATTTTCTTATCACAATTTTTTTATCCTTTCAAGATTTCCACGGGCCCACTAATATATAGATTAATGGATGTTATAGATTTCCAGACGTTAAGAGACTATTTACAGAAAATACGGTGAGAGGTTTTTCGGGAATGCTAATAAGTACTGATTGTATGAACTGGCAGTGGAAAAATTGTCATGTTGCCTGACAATGGGCGTACAGGGGTCACAAAAAACTCCTACAATCATCCTCGAAGCCGTAGCATCTTATGATACATGGATATGGAAGTCATATTTTGGCATGCCCGGTTCAAATAATGATCTAAACGTATTGGCATGATTCGATGTTTTCGAAGATCTATTGCATGGAAGAACTCCACCAATAAATTATTAGATCAACGGTAACCATTATGACCTAGGCTATTATTTAGCTGACGGTATGTACACGCGATATGCAACAATTGTCAAAAGTAAGAAAATCCAAGTATAGAGAAGGAGATGGTGTTTTCTAAAGCACAAAAAAATGTACGAAATGATGTAGAACGGGCTTTTGGAATTCTTCAAGCAAAGTTTGCAATCATATGTCAACCAGGGAGGTTGTGGAATGAAGCTGCAGTGAGCACTATAATACAATCATGTATATATTGCACAATATGATTGTTGAAGACGAACGGCGTGTGGAATTGACATGTGAGTATGATCAGATTGAAGAACTACAAGAATTGTATAGGAATCCAACTATCATTTTCAATAAGAACATTGGACGACGAGCTGAGATAACTGATACTAACACGCACAACCGTTCGTGTGCAGATTCAGTGGAACAGATATAGGTCATACATATATATTCTTAAATTAGTTTATTTTAAAGTATGTCTTAATTGGGAGTTTATTTTATGCATTTTAATAGTGTATGTTTTAATTTGAGAGTTTATTTTAATGTTGTAAGTTGAAATTACTAGTTTATTTTATGCAATTTATTTTCGCGTGAGATATTGATATAATTTTATTATTAACTTATGCAAGTGGTTTTTTGCTAATTGAATGTTATTCTATAGGGATATAATTTCGAGAATCTTTTAATTGATATTTTTAAAAAATTAAAACAATATTAAATTGACTTACGAAACTTAAATTGCGATACAATTTGTAGAATTAAAAAAAGTATAAAACATTGAGTAAAATGAAATTGACTAAATTTACATAACTTAAAACATAAGAAATAAATTAACAATACACATAATATCGCAGAAAATTAGAGAAATTTTGTGTTTCTTACTGGTTTTGACATCTCTTGTTGAGCAATTCTTGAATTCGATAATTGTAGAGTTCTCGTTGTTGATCATTCATGCGCGACAAATCCATACTCATTAACATCAATTGCTTCCCCTGCGGCATCTTTTCTCTGTTTGTCGTGCTCCCACCTTTGCTTCTCGTGCTCTTTTAGCTTTACTAAACGCTCCATTTGGTCTTGCATTTCGTGAAGGTGTTCATGATTTGCTGAAGAATTTTTTTTGTATAGCTCCGACATTCTCTTTGCTCTTTCAAGTGATGCACTTTGCACAGACAAACTTTTTTCTTTGTCCTTTTTTTTGTAATTTAGCTTCATTTGGCCAGTATGTCTACTTCCGTTGGGGCCTTCGATGTCAATAAGGGAATAGCCGTCTCCAATGTTAATAGATGAACCACGGCTATCACTTAGACTGTAAGAAGAATGTTGCGTGTTTAACGGCGTTGTACTCAGGTCGAACTTTTTTTGATTTTTTAAAATTTGATAACAATTATCAAATTTAAAAAGTGTTTTTTTCTCGATTAAGAATGTTCCGCTTCTCTGGACAAATGCATCGACAAAAGTAAAATTTATAGCCATAGTGAAAATTTTAAAAAATTACATATGATTTATAAAAATTACCCAATCAACTTCACTTGTTCCGATTTCATGATTTACAAAAATTACCCTGTTAACGTATTGATAGCGCGACTAAAGAGATGATGGCGTTCTTCGAACAATAATACCAAATTGTTGGTGGTATATTGCGGATACTGCTTTCCACAATTGGTCATTGGTTTGATTTGCACTGGTTATCGAATCGACGCTAACTTGTGTGTATGATCGACAAAGTGCTTCGTCTTTTAGCGGTGTTATATTTGATCCTCGATTTTTAGACATAATTTACTAATAAAAATAAAACTAATATTAATTTTAAAAAGTAAACAACAAATAAATAATTTTTTCAAATATAAAGTAAATTTGAAATTGTAAACAAAATGATAAAAAAAACTAAAATTTAAAATTGTTGGAGAAAAGTGAGAAAAAAAACTTGCAAAATAGAAATAAAATGTGAAAAATGAATTTGGGGCTGAAAGGTATATATAGCTGATATTAAAAAATAGACGTTATCTAACGGCTATTTTTTGAAATACAGAAAATGCCTAGGCCGATTTACTGGCTCTGAGATTATCCCTTAGCCAATACAGTGAATGTCGGCTACATAATTTTTTTTAAAAAAGAGAGAGTCGTGTTTTGAACATCGACTATGCACAGCCGATGTTCACAACATCGTCTATGGCAAATGTTTGTCCTTTACTATATTTGGCATGGCTCTACCATTCCGTTTGCCATTTAACCTTTTTTAAACACTCGCTGCAGGTTTTTTATGGTAAAAGATGGCATATTAGCCATTCGATGGAGATGGTCTTAGCCTTATTTCTCCTTCCATTCACCACAAACACTCACATTTATCAATCGGTAAGGTCAAAATATTTAACAAGTAAATCCTAAATATATGATGGTATATTTTTCGCTCCTCCTTCCTTTCAACTCGAACATGCACATCTATGAATTAATATGGGCCCTTCAACTCGAACATTCACATCTATCAACTAATAAGTGCGAGAAAGAGAAATATTAGGTTGAATATGCTTTGACCCTCTTAAATTCACAATTTTCAGGCTGAGTTTTTCACTTTACTTTTTAATTTTTTTTTTTAAATGGACTTTGTTCACTTCTTCACATAACACGATAAAATAACAAAATTAAAACGTACAAAAATAGTGTTAAAGTGATAAACATTTAAGGATTTCTCGTTATGTCATAAAAAAGGCATGATTCTCTTTCTTGCTAATAGGTGGAAGTCTTCTTTTTCCGTAACCTAAATGGATTGGTATAGTATTCAACCTAAACATGAGTGGGTACAAATTTTTGATAACTTGAGAAAAATAAAACAAAAACAATTAATATTTACTAGAACTAGCTTTAGCCAAATGATTTTAGTATTTCACATAAATTGACATAAAATAAATTCACGTTAAAGTTTATCTGTTTTTTCACTTTGGTCCTAAAGTTTATTTATTATATTTTGATCCTCAAAGTTTGAGTTAAGTTGCACTTTTATCCAAAAGTGGATGCCATGTCTCTTTCTTGGATGGAAATTTTTTCAAAATAATGATAGGGAATTTAATTTTCGATGAAGTTAGACATAATTCAAACTTTGTGGACCAAAATTGAAAAAAATGAAATTTCAAGGGTGTAAAAGGCTAGTTATTCAAAAGTTTGGTTAAACTTTGACATACATCGACTTTTCCTACAAACTAAGATAAATAAATTTGATTAATTTATATAAATGGCCTTGTAGTCTAGTAGCATTATCTCTGATCTTGTATTAGAGAGGTCACAAGTCCTTCCACCTTTTGTGGGTGGTTAGTACGTGATATGTCATGACACGAGACATTGTATTTGTCTCTACAAATTTATGGCTTGCTATATTGCCTTTTTTTTAGGCTTCAATAACCAGATTGAACATGTAGCCCCCTAATTTATTACAAGAATGAAGCGAATGCCAATTAACCAAAATATTAAATCATTGGTTGCTGTTATGCCTTGTTTCATACCGGATTTTGACTCAAATTTAACATGATATTTAAGAAGCATAATATGTTTAAATTATAAAAAATATGCATACTATAGTAGTTAGATTTTGTCTCTTGAGTTCGACGAGCCCGCAAGATGCAAGTTTTAATGGTCAAGCCACAAGTAATAACTTGTGAATTCTCTAACCCCAACGCAGATAACCTGTTTTTGATAGAATTGGGGAAGGTCAAATCAAGGTGCACACAAACAGGCCGAACATGACCATTTAACCAAACTAAAATATTACATATATATATTGAGAAAGTTGTATCTTTCGATTTTCTTGTCATGTATGAAAATTACTACCCAATAATACAAATTATCACCTCAACGATCTTTGAAGCATCTTTGTAGGTGGCTTTAATTTTGAAAGTGGTTCGAGAAGGGGCATGAATTGGGCTTAAACCCGAGTAAATTTTGTGAATACTCCTTATTTAATCCACCTTTTTTCTTTATTTTTTTAAAAAGGAAACTTTTAAGTTTATTCGCTCTCTTACAAATAACTAAGAAACCATTCCCGTCTTAAGAGAGACTCGAATCTCGAGATCTCCTATATTTGGGTGAAAGCCTTCACCATTAGGTTAACTCACTCACTTTCATACTTTAGACCACTTAAGTTTAATCTCGAATCCACAGGTATCTTGCTTAATAGAATTGTAAAATGTGAGAATTCAAAGTTTTGTTCTCTTCCATGGTGGATATGCCCTTATTAAGTGAGGAGCCGGCATAGTTCTTACCTTTTAACTCATGTACACCAAAAGAATACAATTTTTGCAGATAAATTTTGTGATCCTAGCCACTAGCTGTGGTTTTAGACAGTGACCATTTTAAGTGTGACGGATTTTTTGGCCACGGCCGACCAATGGTCACAGTTTTAGATTGACCATTTTAAGCATAACGGATTCCTTGCTCACGGCTCAAACCCAGACCAAAATCACAAATCACAGAGACCCTAGTGTGATTTGTACAACTGAGACATTTCATAGAAACGGTAAAGATTTAACATTGGTCACGAACTTTGGACTTAACCTGCCTTGTGTTCCAGATTGTGATCTTCGTGAGGAACAAATGGTCTTGATTTTGAACCATTAATTTTTTCTTTAAAGAAAAGTTTCGGTTTTCTTCCAAATTTTTACTTGCCAAAAATCATATATATATAGGGTCCTTTATGCGGACCATATGGTACGCACCGGGAATTTTGGCCCACTTATGGGATTAATTTTTTCATTAAATTGGTGGAGTTTCCATGATCATCATCATGGAAATCATCTCCACCAAATTTCATCAAAAACATTTAAAAATCTTGTAGTTAAACTACTTCCTGGTTAAATTTTTTGATGAAATTTGATGGAGATGAGATACATTAAGGAGATCATTTCCACCAAATTGAATCAAAAAATTAATCCCGAAAGTGGGCCAAAATGTCCAATGCGTAACATACTGTCCGAATAAGAATATATATATATATATATATCACAATCCAGACACACCGAGCCAATAGAAAATTCACAAGTATACCATAAAAAAATGTAAACGAACCAAGGAATAAGTTCAACAAGTTAAGTAAGAATAATCCATTGACTACCACAAAATGAAAGAACAACCCATTGAATAACAAAAAGTGATCATACTTATACATAGGTCGAAACCCAGATTGATTGAACAGATTTTACAAATGATGGTCGGTTCTGAAAAATCACTTCTCGCAACACAAAAATGACCTTTAATGGTGTGCGCTTGTGAGAGTATATATACACATACATACAGAGAGAGAGAGAGAGAGAGAGAGAGAGAGAGAGAGAGAAACTTGTTTGCTATAGGGAGATGTCTGTTGATTATGTCTTGAAAACTAAACTAGATTCTTAATTTGGGATGTCCAATATAGAATAGTCAGTTCATAATTTGGGAATGATGAATTTGTACAAAATTTCCAATCTATCAAGGGAATCGAAAATCATTAACTGTATCCAACCTCAACTTATTTTGATGACTATAAACCAAACACCTTTTGATCATCCACACACCCAGTAATGGCAACATATAAACAAAGGACAGCAATTAAAAAGATGCCTTTTGAATACCGAACATCTAAAGTTTGATGCTTGATCTTAACTCTATACATCATCTATAAAAACTACATCTTATAGATACACAAACACACTCTAAAGCGGACCGTTTGCTCACGGAAAAAGCCTTCAGTGATGATTTTCTGGCGCTTGAAGTATTTTTGCATGTGGTTCGCAAGCAAAAGTCCACTTTAGAGACGGACTAAAGTCATATATATATATTGATAAGTTTTAATAGTTACATAATTAGTCTGCAATAGGCAAGCAAGGAAGTGAAACCTCATAAACTGATCCACGCTTCAGTCCTCCTCTCCAGATGAAATAGGTTCGACGTCACTTGTTTGTATTGCTGAAATTTGTTCTCCTTCGAGGAGTAATCCTAAGCTCTCCTTGTAGGTATCGCGATAATATAAGTTATTATGGCAGCCGGCCGTAAGGTTGGTGCTTTGTCGGGTATTCGGGTTATATGCTACCAGATCATCATCTTTATTCACTAATACCAGTTCGCCATTCTCCCTAAAACCCAACAACTTCCCAAAACCCATGCCAGAATCAAAACTATATTTTTTACTCCACGACTCTACCACACCATATTTTTTCATCACCCAAATGGAACGAAGGTTGAGATATTTTTCATATTGAATGACTGAAAGTGAACCCCCAATTACCATGGGATACAAGTTGTGAGTTGCTATGGACACTAAACTTTTCGGCAACATTATCTCGCGAAATACCTCTTCAACCGTATCAAACACCATAATCGAATTATTCTCTAGATCATCAACAATATCAAACTCCTCAAACGGATAAACTGACTGAAAATCAGAAGTCACCAAGACCGCATGGTTAGCAATCCAGTGCAGAGATCCATTAATAACAGCATTCGAAGGCATGCCGCTGACAATATTATAGGGAGGAGCAGGGGCACTAATGTGCCTCCAAGCCCCCTCCTTAACTGAATAAATCCTAACTTCATTACTATGGGATCCATCGCCCATTCGTTCATATCTAATATTGACAACCTTGTAATCATTAGTTTTTGGATTAAACCCCAATGCACTAACATTCCTATGTTTCACGTCGAACCTGAATAGGGACTCGCCAAGAACCAGCTTTCTTCTAATGGAAGGATTCCATAGACCTTGAAAGACAGAACAAGAGACAAGAAACAAGCCATTACAAGAAGTGCAGCACAACTGTGCTGGAATGGTAAATGGGTAATCAATTCCTATACTCTCGTCATCTACGCATAACATTTCGCTATCAAAATCAATAGGATAGACTTTGTTTCTTTTATTTACAGGGCCCGTCCAGGGCATGGCGAGTATTCGAGTATTGTGATCCGAAGAAGCATCGAGTTGGTGAGTGTGAATGTCGATGAAATTAGGGCTTGAAATTAGAGAACGCCATGATTTACATACGCACCTGAATCGAAGAAGAGACTTTGGAGGCAGCCATGAGAGGATATTAACTATGATTTCAGTAGGAATATAGTCAGACATTTTTGTGTGTTTATAGAGAGACAAAATCAAAAATAGCTAAATTTGGGGAGATGAAATGAGTAGTTTATGAACTGATTGATTGTGAGAGTGGATCATCAGTGTAAAAGAGAAAGGATTGCTGTGGTGAAGACAGTAAAGATTCGAAGTTACGAGTTAGGACAATTAACGAAAACAGAATGAATTTATTAGATGTATGGTATAAAATCTAGGATTTATAATGGGCGGTGAGGTTAGCATCTCAAAAATATTTGGTAATACTCTTACTTTAATTCGGTCATTTGCCATTGAGTAAAGTGTTTATTATTCGGTTGTTGAGGACCGAATATAAATCTATATACTCAGCTCTTGACAATCGAATAAGGCATTTTCAAGTTTTTTCAAATTTTATACTCGGTTCTTGACAATCGAGTAAAGCATTTTCAAGTTTTTTTAAAATTTTTGCAAGTTTATATTCGGTTATTCGCAACCGAATAACGTATACGTTGTTCGGTTGCGAAGGACCGAATTAAAGTAGGAGTGTTTTCAAGAGATTTTGAAAGTGCCAACATCACTACTTTTATAATAAATTAGTTATATAGTTTAATTTAAAATATATATAGTAGATTGGGTTAAATTTACGATTAAAAAGTTTTTAATATAAATTTATTTTTATTGAATTTTACTTAAATTTGAAAAGCCTGGTCAATACATAATATTTTTTTTATGTTTATCGTGTTTAATAAAATTATTTTTGAAATTTGGGTTAAATTGAACTTCAAACTAATTTAATGTTTTGAAATAAAATTAATAAAAAGTAATAAAATTTTTAAATAAAATCAAAAGGTAAGATGGAAAAATTAAAAGCCTGAAAAAATCAAAAAAAAAATCTCTTTAAAAAAAAAGCCGCCGACAACTCCTTTTAAATGGGGCCAAGCTATTTTTACTACCCTAGCTCTTTGACAGGTGTAAAGCAATAATTACAACATTTCTAGTAAGCATTGTAAAATTATTGTTTAACTCTTACAGAAGTGAGTTTTATAAGAAAAATTTACATAAATTTATTAATTTTCTGATATTTAATATTAATTTTTATTTGTAAAAAAAAAATAGTCCAATAGAAAATAACCATCTAAAGAATAACAAATTACACAAACGAAGAGTAAGAATAAGTGGGTGGAGAGAAAATGTGAATAGTGTGATTGAGTTAATGACAAAAAAGAATGAGTGGATGAAAAAAGAATCATATTTGGTTGTGTAAATTGGATGTGCAAAATATATAACCGTTATACACAAGAATTTAGTTGGCATTGATTTTACAAAACCATTGGAGTAATAAAAAATTTACACAATGTGTACATTTTATAGAATACTGAATTTGCTATTTTTACACAGCCCCCATTGGAGATGCTTTTAGGAACGCAACTTGTTCATAAATTTAGATCGGTACAATCTTGCATAACTCGAATCGATTCAGCACAAATTCTGCCAAAGAATTAAATTCTTTATTTTCAGATCAATCTACGATTTTTGAGTTGTATCGGTTTGGCACATATTTTCATCTTAATTTTTTTTAATTTTTTTAACATATTTTTAAAAAAAACTCTGACTCTATATTTTTTCTATATATATAACACCATTATTTAAGGTAAAAAATACACTATTTTAAATAACTTTTTTGAACATAAAAAATTATCCAAACACTAAAATCAATTTTTAAGAGTTTTAAAATACCACCTAAATTTTGTTTACATGCCATAAAAGATCTTATTGTTCTTCTAATTTAAAAAATAGGGTTTCAAATATTTGCGATCCTGTAGGAGTGTCTTCGATTGTGATCGGAGATGGGGTGAGCTAAGTGGCTAATTTGCTATAAGGGAGATCGCAGATAAGGGGTGAAAGATTGTGATCAAGTGCGTAAAAGGAGACGACTGATAAGCTAGAAAAAGCGAAATTTTGTAGTTGGATTTTACGTTTAAAGAATTGACAGAACTATTGCGTAAATTTGTGGAAAAAACAATTTTTGTAACTCATCGAGTCTATAATTCCGTTTTGATAATAGTGAAGGACAATCAGTTAGTTCTAAGGATTAGTCTTACGCAAGTAGGAATAACTCGTAAATTTCTTGTGCTGTATTGTTTTTGTGTGATTACTTGATTGATATAATTGCCAAAAAATACAAAACAGGATTTCAATAGTACTAAAATTAGATTAAATCTAGGGTTTTAATTTCTCCTATCAAATCTCAAATTTTTTTTGATAAAAAACCACTGTTCTAAAACATGGGAATCAATTGGCGAGGTGGGGAGTTTTCAATTACTCGGGAATTAATCAAAAAAAATTAAATAGGGTATATTTTAATATAAACTAGGGTATACCAGTGCCATCTGGTACGGTAAAATAATAGAATAAAAAAGAGTAACTTACTCTAAATTTAAATATACAAAGGTCATTAATTTATTTCAACAAATATCAACAGAAAATGTAAAAATAATCTAACAATTTATGGATTCTTAAATGTTACTCAATAATTTTTCTTGATTTCTTTACATAATTTTACAGTCATGATGGATCTTGTTTAATTGATATTGATTAGTATATTTTAAAAATTAAGTTTTTATTAAATTTTTTATTTTAAGTTATATCATTTTTAGTATAGACAAAATTATTAGTTTATGAGAGTTTATTGTGTATATATTATTAGTGTAAGTGTTTTAACTTTGATGTAACATCTTGATGTGTGTTTAAAACTCATTTAAGGGTGTAAAACTAATGCACACTATAACATGTGTATTTTTAGCCATTATATTCTTATACTTTTTAAATCAAACTTGATATTTTATAATATAAATAATATTCTAAATAATATAATATGATCAAATATTTTAATATAAACAATATAAAAAAGATTAAAAGATTTTTAAAAAAAATCCAAAAATAAAGAGTTAGTAAATAAATTAGAAAAAAAAAGGGTACAAAAAATAAAAGGTGAAATTTTGACCGATGGATTAAGGCCCAAACCGACTATGAAACTTAAAAATTATAAGGGACCATTACAAATTAATGAGGAGATGGGTTATCCCCTTGATGGTACAACCTTGGAAACATAATCCATGCCAGCACTATACAATTAATTTGAATCTTCCACACTCAACCCATCCACAACAGACAAGCAAAGGGAATTCAGGGAAAGGACGCAAACACCTTGGAGCTTGCACCCGATTGACACCAAGGATCCATCACCAAAAATAATTTTGCTGTCAAAACCACTTTTGTTCTCTTCTACTTCTCGTACATAAAAGCTTTTCTTCATCCAATTTTTTTGCTACAAAATGAGTATACATATTTGTTGAAGGAACCAAAGAGATAAAGCCTCTTTAACTCACATAAATGCAAGTTTTTTCTCTTCTTCTTTGTCTTCCCCTTTTTTTAAAAAAAATAAAAAATTTATATTCACTGAGTCTCACAACTCGCGAGTAATCGGTGAGTTTTACAGAGTAAAGTCTAAGTTTTTCACTGACTGAGTAAAGCCTACCAAGTAGGCATACTCCTCGACTCGCTTTGCTGGCAAGTGCTGAGTAATCGGTGAGTTTTCGATCCCACTCAGCGAGTTTTAGAACACTGATATAAACCTTAAAATCAAATTAGGCAATACGATCCTTGATTTTTTCATCAATTGGTATCATATGAGGTTTCCTTAATTTGCTAGGATTTGCATCTAGGTTGATTTGCGTCGACTTGTTTGCTTTGTTTTATTTGATTTGTTTTGTTTTCCATGGCTACCAAAATTGATTCTAAGTCCAAGGTTCCTAGGCTTAATGGGTATAATTATATAACTATTGGTAAATTCGCATGACTATTTATTCACAATCTTTAGACGAGCGAATTTGGCAAACGGTTTTAGATGGTTATACTGACCCACACACTGGACCTATACCTGTAGCCTCAAGGACTATTAAGGAATTAGTAACAGCTAAGTTTAATTCTCAATGTCTGAATGCAATCATAGTTCATATCTTTTAGAAAGAGTTCAAAAAAATTTTAAACTGTACTACTTCTAAACAGGCCTGAGATATTTTGATCATAATTTTTAAAAGAACCACAACTGTGAAAAGTTTTAAAATTTAAAGGCTCGTGACAGATTTTGAAACTATAACGATGAAAGACGATGAATCATTTAATACTTTTCATAGTAGACTCAAAGACATAATGGATTCTCTCTACAACCTTGCCGAAATAATTTTTGAATCTCGCGTTGTAAAGAAAATCATACAATCTTTGCTGGATAAGTTTCCCCCAAAAACTACTGCCATTGAAGAAAGTAAGGATTTGGATTCCTTAACCAAAATGAATTAATTGGTTCACTTCAATTTTTTTAATCTAACTTTCAAAATATAAGTTTCAAAAGGAAAAGGTAGAACAAACCATTAAATTAAAAGCTAAATATATAGCTGAATCTAATGAATGCTGTATGTCTGATTTTCAAGAAATAGCTAATTTTGTGTGTAATTTCAATAAATTCATGAAGCAAAATCAAAAACCGGGCAATGGTGATCAAAAGTTTTAAAAAATGGGAAAATAGAATGTTGAGAATAAACCAAATCTAGTGAGAATTGCTTTGAATGTCAAGGTAGTTGTCATAAAGCTTTTGAATTTGAATACCCTATTAGGATTAGAAGATTAGAGAAATAGCTTGGCAAAAAGGGAATGCATGCCACTTTTGTGATGATGAGAAAAATCCGAACACTCAATCGGCGGATCTTCAATCGACGGATCTTCAATCGGCCTATGACACTTTTTTTATTAGAATGTTAAAGACTTTTCGTTGAAAATTCAAAACTTAAGTCCAAAACAAAATTTTTTGAAAAGGAGATTATTGGTTTAAAAAAGGATAATGCAAGTTTTAAAAATTCAAATGCCAGGAAGACAGAACTTTTAAAGAAAATTAGACAACTTGAAAGCGAAAATAATTGTCTCGATAATTGGTTCTTTAAAAAAGGCAAATTTAGAGTCTGAAGATAGAATCAAACGACTAGAAGAATGTGTTTGTGATCTAATTCAATTTAAAAATGCTTTAACGGTTAAAGTTTGGTTAGAAACTAGTTCTAAGAAACTTAAATATATACTTTCAAATCAAAAGTGTGGCAATAACAATGAATGACTTAGGTTCTTAAATTTTGATGCCAAAAGGCAAACCGAGATCATCTTTGTGATGGCCACTCTCCAAAATTCAAGTTTCAATGGTGATAATTCTTGAAAGTCAAAAATTTTCATTGATAGAATTTCTCAAGTTTTAAAGAAAGCCAAGAACATCCAAAAGGAAAAACAAGTTTTTGCTCAAAAAATGAATTATCCAAAAGTTTCATTCAAAAGTTCTTGAAGATCTAGTGATACTTTTTGACGTGTACAAGCACACACTCCCACAACCCTTTTCATGTGAATATTGCAAGAAGAGATGTCACTTGAGAGAATTTTGTCGCCAAGCTTTGAAATTAATGTCGAAGATATTTCAATTCTTAGACTGAAACCTAAATCAAGAGAAAAAAAATAAGAAAAACAAGAGGGTTAGGGTTTTAGGTAGAGAGAAACACAAGAAGGATAGGACTCCACGAATTAGGAAGATTTGGGTCCCAAAAGGGATCATCGTTGTAACACTATGAGTTTATATTAATGTAAATAATATTTTAGTTAGTGTATTTTGTGTGGAAATTGTTTATAAATGATCTTGGTATCTTAAATTTGAGTTTGCAACTTTTAAGTCAACAGACATCTGTTTACAAGAACATGCGATTGTTGGGGAAGGCCTGGGAGCAGGAAAGCTCTTGCAATTAGAAAGGGGCATGTTAAGGCTCAACAGGCGCTTGTTATAATCTAAATAAGTGCTGTTAGGCCCAATAGGTGCCTGTTGCTCAGTCGGTGGCACGATTTTAAATGATTCCAGCGTTTTCTTTTGTCAATTTCCACCATTTTTATACCAGAGAAAAACAGAGTAAGTTTCCCTACTCTCCCTCTTTAGAAATTCATTTATATTTAGCCTCCAGAATTCGATTCGGCTTTAGGAGAAATTGTTCTACGCGACATGAGGATCATGGTAACGTAGGAATTTCGAGATTTCACCGAACGGAATTTCGGTCATCATATTTTTCTCTTCTTTTCAACTTGATATTTTCTGGTAGAGGTTTAATTGTTTTTAAAATCTGCTAATACGGTGTTATTTTATAATAATCATCATGTTTAATTTATATTTAATCTAAAAGTTACAATATGACGAAGATAATGATGTCTTGCAATTTATAAAGCCATGAGTATATGATTTGAAGCAAACAATGCCATCTACACTTAATATACATGTGTTATTTGAATTGTAGGTCGGATTTCAACCCTAGAGGGGGGGTGAATTGGGTTTAAAAAACTTAATGTGGAATTAAAAAAAAATTAAATGTTTAAGCAATTTAACTAGCTAAACAAGTATATCAAGGAATGCAAGCAAATAATCAATCAAGCAATCAATAAATATAAATGCAATCAAATAAGGAGCTTGAGTTATAAAGATTAAACTAATTGAAAGTCCAAGGCTTTTTATCCTCACGGTTTTTGTTTACCAAACCATAGTCCGCGCTTAGTTCCCCGAGAAATTCCCCTAATTCAAATCTTCTTTCGGGTGAAGATCAATCATTTACAAGTGTTGTTGTCTCACTACACTTTATAAGTATTGCTATACCACAATACTCTCACAAGAATCTCTCTTGCTAATTTATGAGATTTACCTTTCATAAATACTAAACAAGAATTTACTTTTTTGTTTTCCTATGAGATTTACCTCTCACAATTGAATACAAATTGTTTGGTGATTCACACCAATTAACAACAACTCTCAAGTGTTTAAAGAATACAATTGAAGCTCACACTAGAGTTACTTGTTTGATCAAGATTTATAACTCAATAAGAATGATTGATCAAAAATAATTTCTTGAATCTTTTGATATTGAAGATAGATGAAGAATATAGTATGAGAGTGATTCAAGGTCTTCAAAATGTGTCTTGGATAGTGTATATATAGTCCCAAAAGTAATATAGCCATTTTTGAGGTTTGGTAGAAGTTTGGCACCAAAAATGGTAAAAAATCAGAAATTCAACGGCTATATTCTGGGCCATTAGTTGACTGAGCAAAGCTCCTTAGTCAACTGAGTGAGCCTTAGTCGACTGAGCCTTTTTGCTTGGTCAACTGATGGGCTATGTCTATCAAGCCAAAATTCCAATTTTTGCATTTTTGCATTTTAGCTCCAAAATCAATTCTAATGCTTTGAGTACTTTAAAAATAAGTTCCTAAGACACCTATTTTCTGGAAAACTAAAAATATGTTCATATTAAATTTAATATGAATTTATTTGAAAACCGGTTTTTGCAAGAATGATGTTTTCAAAGAAATTTTGATTCAAACTTATTTTGATCAATCTAAGAATGCTATATCAATGTATATGAGCTATAATAATCATCAAATAAGAAACTTTACAAATAATCCTAAGCACTCACTCAAATATCGATTTAACAAGTCTTTGAATGCTTCGATTTGTTTCTTCAATTTGATCTTCACTTGATGCTTTTGTCTTGAAGCTTTTGCATGTGATCCTTGATCTTGATCTTCATGAATTGCCCTGTGATGAGATTGATCTTCTTTGACTTGTCCAATGCTTTGTTGACTTGATCGGATATTGATTGAATAATCCTTGTCATGCTTCCTTTGAGCAATCATGTTATTCTTGATATTCAATATAAATGAACAATAAACTTATATCAAGAAACATGTTAAATTACACACGATTGATTTATTGTTATTATCAAAATAAGATTAAGACTTACAAGGTCAACATGAATCATCTGAGATATTCCTTAGATGTATGGATGTTGTATATTGATGAAATTGATTAATTGATGAATTATGTATACCAAGGAATATGAATAGAGACTTGTTGAAGTTTATATGGCATAAGTTGTTTCAACTTTTCATTTATTAGCATTTTATATTGTACGTCTTCACTTTGTCAACCAAAATCTTGGGAATCTCTCGACAAGCTCGGAGTATTTTTATGGCATATTATGTGGGCATATATCCCTTATCTATGATACCTTCTTATGTTCGTTGTAACATTTTAGGATGTGATATGATCTCGTGATGGATTCGATTATGATTCTATTATGGCCCTTCAATAATGAAGGGGATGGTTATTGTTTGGTGTTTGTTGGTGTGAAAATAAGTGGGACTTGGTGCCCTTGGGTTGAAAATACCTAAACCTTTAGAGGGTAGTAAAGCGTTGGTGGTCTAGAGCCAGTGGTGGGTAGCCCAGAAATCTAGACAACGGCAACGCACTTATGTTTATGTTGATATGAAATTGATGGACATGTGGTCCAATTCTGTTATGATGTGATGTTGATCTTTCCTGAGGCGGAATAATGTTATATTGTTATCATGATTCGAATTATTCAGTGGGGTGGTTAGGCCCATTCTTATGATTATGATTCGTTCCGACCTCGACATACTCTCGGTGACATGGTATAATGGTTAACAAAAGGGAGGTAACCTGCATATGCGCATGGATGTCTTGGTTCATAAAATGATGGTTTAAAATTGAATAATTTATTCAAGTATGAAATGTTATTATATCGTTAGTTATGTTGTGAACGTAACATTTCCTGTTATATTCCCCCTACTGAGATGTGAGCTCACCCTGTTTTATTAAACAAATTTAGGTATCTAGGAGATGAATGAGACTAAGGAAGCGACAGGGTTGGGAACGAAGTAAATCACTCTGATACGCATTCATTTTTGTTGTATATATGTTCATATGGAAAACCACAGCTAGCCTAAGTTATGGTATATGTTAAATTACATGTTGACACGGTTTTGTATATCCATATAATACATATATGTGTGTTATGCTTATGCATTACTTTATCGTTCACTACATGAGTATCATAGTTATTTGTTCCATGTTATGTGGTTCACCTGGATTCATTGTTTTATTGTTTATATTCTGCCCGTTTTAGCTAGTCTAAGTTGGGTTATTAACGCTACAGGTCTTAATTATGGGTGTTATCCTATTAATTAAGGCGATGGGTGTTACAATTGCACATACTTAAGTGTTAGGGAGTCCATCTAACATGGGATTGGTTGGATGGATAGCGATGCTAGGTAAGTTTGTTGCCTCGATCGGTTTTAGCTCTTTGCATAGGTGCAGATGCAAAATGGATTTTGATTTTGAATTTTCGATTGCGATATTGCCTGAATTCCTTGAAAAATGCATTAATTGCATGGATGTGATTGTAACTGTTTTTTATTCAAGATATCTCTATATTTTCATATTAATTGCTTAATTTGGAGATATGTTTTCATAATACTTTGACAATTCGATAATTGGTAGCATGTTATTTCAATCACATAAGAGTTTTTATATATATCCCACATACTACACTGCATGATCTATATTGATGCATGTCGAATAATCACTTGGGTTAGGTTTTTACTTTTATTTTGAAGCTTCAGAATATCTCATATACTATTTATTTAAGGAGAATGAGTATAAAAAAACATTGTGATTAATGCAGTGAGTTTTTGGTAATGTAGTTTCGAGTGAAATTTTAAAAAAAAGCATGTGAGGAAAAAATGTAGAAGGGATAAAAAAGGGCTACCATAGTGGAATGATAACCGAAAGCTACCAAATGAAAATAACTAGCCTCCATTCGGGGGAGATGCCTCCATCGAAGAATAAAAAAGGGAAAAAGATGATTGCATAAAAACATCACAAGTTTCAATGCAAAATTGTATGTTTTTAAGAAAAACAATTATTTCTGAGGGAGAATTAGTTGAATAATAATAGCTTAGTGGCTTTCTAAATTCTCTTGTATATGGATGCACTAGTTTTTTAAAACTCATAATTATCCATAGCGCCTTGAATAATCCATATTCTTAGCACAATGTGATATATACTTGTACTTTATGTTGCTTTTCGTATATATGTTGAATTGTTGATGAATTGTTATATGTATGGTACATGTATCATATTAATGGAAATTATGTATTTTGAAGCTAAATTGTTATATTCCAAATTTGATATATGTTACATAGCAATGCATGTCGAGTATTTGTGCTAAATTTTTTTTGGGCAATTTTGTTTTCGAAACTCCAAACTAAATCTATGAAAAGTTAGGAATTTGTGATGAAGGGTTTCTTGAGGTCTTAACTAGAAGGTTTTGAGATTAGTGGATATCTTTGCCAGGTAGAATTTCTTTGTTTGAACAGGATATACAATTTTTTTTCCATAATTCTTGTTCTTTCTATACTTTGCTGCTTTCCATAATTCTTGTTCTTTCTATACTTTACTGCTTTCCATGCTCATTACTTTTTCTATTCTTATGACAAAAAGGGGGAGAGATAACGAGGGATAATCTATAGTTGAGGGGGGAGTTTTAATAAAGTAGGAATGTTTCGAGGGGGAGTGATATATATTTTTGTTTTTGGAGTGATATATAAGGTTTTACTTATTTGATTATTGTATCTCTTGATACCTATACTTCACTAGTATTTGTTGAGTTTTAATGTTTCCAAGTTCATTAGTTCATAAAATATACTAGCTCGCTTTTTTGCCCTGTGAAGTGAAGTAGCTAGCATCGAGACTTAAAGTTAGGCATGTCTTTGAGTTTTATTGTTGTACGGACTAATTTAACTTAGAGTATGTAATTAAAATGTTATAAATATCGAATCGAAAGCGTTTGTATTAATTGTATGTATTTTGTCATCGAAATAGTCAAAGAATGAGAATGTTAAGTTTATATTTTTAGTTGGCTTGATTCCAATACCAAAAACACTTTTTTCGTTGTAATTGTTTGAGTTAAATTGAAAATTTGAAAGTACAATAATTAACGGAAGCTCGCCAAAATTACCGAATGTATCGTAAAAAATTCAGCACCTAAGGTAAATTAGTTATATGGTTTGATTCAAAATATAAGTGGTGGATTGAGCATTAAATTCAAGATTAAAAAATTTTTGAGTCAAATTTATTTTTTAAATTATGTTTAACGAGTTTCACCGAAATCCAAAATATTCTTTCGGCACAAATTATTGAGAAAACTTATTTTTTATATCTATTATATTCCATAAAGTTATCTTTTAAAATTTAAATCGAATTAGAGTTAAAACGAATTTAATATGGTGAAATAAAAATAAAAGAAAACAATAAATTAAAAGATTTAAATTTATTTTTTAAATAAATAAATAAAGGAATAAAATAAAAAGGAAAGATGGAAAAATTAAAAGCTTGGAAAAGTCAAAAAGATTCCTTTTTAAAAAGAATTTGCCGACAATTCCTTTTAAATGGGGACAAGCATTATTACTTTGCCTAAGTCTTTGACACATGTAAAGCAATAATTAGGAGGGTAGCTCGTTCATAAATTAGAACCGGTATATTGGTTGTGTTTGGTTGCAATTTCTAGATAAGTTTTCTAGATGAGTTTTTAAAAAATTGGTTTTTGGTTGAATGTTTTGAGTTAGAGTTTTTATGTTGAAAAGTGAATTTAGTTTTGTTTGACTTTTTTTCAACAAATGAAAAAAACGCATAAAAAATTTCGAAAAATAGTCACAATGGATCTTATTTTATAATTCTCGATGAGTAGGTTTCAAATATATATTTTTTATTATTTTTTTATTTTTGGATTTAAAGTTATGGCGTTTTAAAAAAAAAATTAGAGAGAGAAAGTATAGTGAAATAAATTTTGGGAAGTGTGAAAGTGAGTTGATTTTAAATTGTGTTTTGAGAAAAAAAATTAAAAATCTTGTTTAGAAATGCCAACCAAACACAACCAATTATGTCCAGAAATCATGATTTAAAGTCATAGTTTTAAATTTCAACTCGATTATTTAATTTTTAATTTGGATATTAGTATCGATTTTGGTTTTGACGATACAAATCTATTCATTATTTAAAAGATTCAAAAAATTATAAAAAAAATATTAATTTTTTTTAAAGTATGATATTAATAACATGGATCAATTAGATAAGTATAATAACATTATCTAGTACAAATTTTATAACCTACGTCAAAATACCATCATCTGTCGTACTTGGTAATATAATATTACATCTTAATTCAATAAATATATAATAATACAATCTTATAAAGTACAAATATCTTAAATATAAATTCACTTAGGCCTAGAATAATTATATGAATTATAATTATTATTATTATTCAAGAACTCCAACAACGAGGAATGATGATATAAAGGAGGTTGGGGATTGGTTCTTGTGGGGTAAAGATGACAAGAATGGCTAAATGACCCGTAATTAGGAAAATTTGGTTGATCATGGTGATGATAGTACCTAAATCCCCGACAATCGCTACTACTTGAAGATCTATCATGATACGTTCCATGATCACTTTCATAATAACCACCACGAACAGCAATACTATTATTTGATCATCCACTATTAGCATAATCTTGTGCAGAACCTCCATAACCAGTGCCAAAACCATAACTACATATTCCGCCTCCGGAGATGCTATGTCTATGACAAATCAACTTAATTAAGCAAAAAATAACAAATTACATTGGAATAATTGAACAAATCAATTATTTTTTTTCAATAGTTGCCAATTTACACTCCAAAGTCCAACATGCATCAACCTTTTTTTTTTGCAATACAAAGTGAAATATCGATGACTTGGTGTAATTTCGGTAAAATATCTGTGACATTTCAAAATACCGCGAATTTAATTATGTCAGGTCATAATAACAGTTCGGTACCCCCTATTCTCACTTGGTATCGGCCATATCGGATCGGTATCGGCCGATACTTTGAACCATGTCAGGAATTGAATTCTTTATTTTAGAAAAAAAAAAAGATTTTTGAGTTGTATCAATCTGACGTATAATTTTTTGGGTACGTACTTTTATCATTTTTTTTAAATATCTTTAATATATTTTAAAGGGTATCTTGACTTTATATTTTTTCTATAAATATAATCGTTATTTATGGTAAAAAAATATATGATTGTAGAGAGTTTTTTAGACAAAAAAAAATCCAAACGTAGAATCAATTTTTGAGAGTTTTGAAATGTCACCTAGGTTTTTTTACATGCCATAAAAGATCATATTATTCTTATAATTTAAGAACTAGGATTCCCAAGGTTCACAGTCATACAGGAGTGTCTTCAGTTGCGATTGAAGACAGAGTGAGTGAAGTGACTAACTTGCAATAAAGGAGATCGGAGGTAGGGGTAATGATTGTGATTAAGTGCGTAGAAGGAAAAGCGGCAGTGCTATGTCAAGTTAGCTATGGTTGGATTTTACGTTCAATGAATTGACGGGACTATTGCGTAAATTTGTGGGGAAGCAATTTTTGTAAGTTATCGAGCTTATAATTCAGTTTTGATCATAGTGAAGCACTATCCATTAATCCTAATGATTATTCCTATGCAAATAGGAATACCTTGTCAATTTCTTGTGTGGTGGATTGCTTTTGTGTGATTACTTGATTGATATAATTGCTAGAAAATACAACACAGGATTTCAACAGTACTAAAATTTTATTAGACTTGGGTTTTTAATTCGACTTATCAAATCTAAATTTGTTCTAGATAAAAACCCTAAAATTAGTTTAGGCAATATGATCCTTGATTTTTCATCAGTAAACCCTAGAAATTGGGGCATTACAAGCACAAAAACAGGAGTGAGAGATTTGTTAGTGGAAGAGTAAAGTGAGAGCGAAGGTTGTGACCGAGTGTGCTATATTGCTTATTTAGTACGGGAAATTCTTTTCTTACTTATAAATTTTGTCATTTATTTTTATCTGGTGTATTAAATAGGTTGTATTTGTATTATATTTTATGAAAGTACAGTTCATATAAAACATGTCAGTAAAAACAAATAGTAAGAATATTCGGTATGTGTAGCATTACTCAAGTGGTAATAATAAGTTACTTGCCTAAATTTTGGAGAAGAGATTTATGATCTTTTGTTTTTTAATTAAGAAAAAAAAAGGTGAAAGTTGTTTTATCTAATTGAGTACACGAAAAGAGTAAGGTGCGTTTGTTTATTTGTGAATCTGAATGGTTGAATTTGAAATGTTTTGATGTAATATTTGAATAGGTGTTGTTTGATTGAACATACCATATCTCAATGTTGAATGTATGTTATTTAAACAATTTTATCATTGTCTTCTAACTTTATAAAAACAACTTAAGAGTAAAAGAAATATTTTACCTCTTTAAAAACTAAGAGGCAAAATAAGACTTTATATCCAAATTATTAAAATTACCGAATATATTTTAAAATCTCTCAAAAGGTGCAAATAAACGGCACCAAAATACCATATTTTGCCATCTAATTATGGTTCCATTTGACTCACTTAATTATTAACGTACTTCCATTTTAGCCATTCTGTTAAAAAATTCGTTAGCCATCATTGACTAAAATTAGTCATGTGCTGCTCGCAGGACCAACTTGAAGGGGCATTTTATCCAACCATATGAATGCAGTTATGTTATAAAATTATATATGTTGATTTTTTCACCATTCTATGCAATATTGCACAAAATAAACCTTCATTAAATAATATGAGAGGGAAAAAGAATAAGTGCCAAATCATTTATCAACTTAAAATATTATCATATAAACTTGGTCATCCTTTATAAACAGCTAGTTGATGATTGACTTTCACAAATTTTCAAGAAAATACTAATTTCAACATAAAATTAATGTTTAGGAACAAAACATGTTTGCTATAGCAAGATGTCTGTTGATTATGCCTTGAAAACTAAAATAGATTCTTAATTTGGGTTGTCCAATACAGAATAGTCGGTTCTTAAATGATGCTTTTGTTAGTGCTCAAGTAATTATTTTTGTTCAGAATGTAATTTTTTGCTTATTTGCTGCGCTAGTTGCCGACCTTTAATAGGAAAGTTCATTAATCAAAAAATAAGTAGTGCTCTTTTATATAGATTTATTTTATTTAATTTATTTTCATTGAATTTGGATGCTTAGAAAAAAAAAAGACCTAAGAATTTGAGAAGGGAGGGCCTCATTGATAAATTTCGCTTTAGGCCCCCGAATTCTCAGGTCCGGCCTGTCCGATGGGTCTTACCTTAAAGGATCAAATTTCTCAGATTCGGTCTAATTATAACACCCACTATGCAATTTCCTTACTGATTCCATTCAAAATCCCCATTTATGCAAAAACTGTAGGTTCGGGAGGCTAAATAAGGTTCGGGTGGTACTTGAGTGGTTTAGACCTTTTCCACACTTTATTTGTATGTTATTACACTCTCCTATAGGGTTGTAATTCATTTCAGGTGGTCCGAGCGAAATTCAAAAATTCACCTTCTACATCGCATTTACTAAAAAGTGTGTTCCTGTCTTGGAAAAGCCATAACTTCTCCATATGAAATCCAAATGAGTCCCAATTTATTCCACTGGAAAGTTAATTCAATTATGTAAAACTTTCGTGTTTTTGCCGAGACCAAATTCTAACTCCACAGTGGCGAAAACTAAGCGCAAAGTGATTAAACTACCGAAAGATAGCATCAGTGGGCATCAGTATACTGATGGCCCTTGGTCAATCGACTAATGGTCCCCAAATATGGTCAAAATCGAGTTTTTCTAGTGATTTGACCCTATTTTTATACAACCAAACCCCCTCTCCCTATTTTCATGCAACGCACTCCCAATACACCCCAAGAGAGTTCTAGAGAGAGATTTGGAGAGAATTTGGTGGGTTTCTTGAATTGATTCAAGATCCTACAAGATTTGTGCATATATTATCACTATTCATCATCTTCTCCACCTACACACCTCTATTAGAACTTCAAGGCTAGCTAGGGTTTCAAAGTTTGGAGTTTATGCTTCTTCAAGTTGAGGATCTTGCTTCTTTAAGGTGGGAACACTATTATAAAACTTGTTTTTTAAACAATTACTAGTTGCATTAGAGTTTTCTACTCAAATTAGGGATTTTTATGAAAACCCTAGGTTTGTGATATTGCATATGGTTTGGGCTAGATTAATCTCCAATTGGTAGTTGATAATGATAGATTATCACTTAGAATGCATGTATGAACAAGTAATTTCATATATTTGGCTTATACATTTAGAGATTCATACTAAACCCACTTTATGAAGAGTGTATGAATTGTAAATTGGGGGTTTGGGATTTGTGTGTAAAGAATGGTTAATTGAGGGTTATAGATGGTAGATGTACACACATAAGTCATTAGTGGAGAGTATTGAGTGTTTTCATTAAGTTTCACACTAAGAACCCACTAAGGCGAAAATGGTACACAATAACCTTTCAGTCTAGCGCTTTATATGGAACATGGTTAGTACTAGGGACGAGAATACACCCTAGAAATATTATTAACTTAGTTTAGTGGGTTGGAGGTTACCATAGCCATAATTATAAGAGGCTAGCGTGTCGTAAGTATACCGATTAGGCGAGAATATTGAAATTGATGCATAGCTTGATAGATTGACATGAGAACGTTAATAAAGCTCATATGGCCTTAATTTTATATACGTGACACATTATGAGATATAAAGTATCAATAATGCACTAGTTGGCCAAAAAATATGAATAACCATGTAACAATAAGGCTCCAGATACAATGCGTGATAATGTCGCATATGATGATGATACGTAACTGATGTACAATTGTATAATTGTGTATATACATGTGGATTGCCATATGTGTGAGGGATGATGTGATTGATGATATACATATATTGTTTAGAAAGAATCGATATATTCATGTTGTTATGATCACACGTATGTGTAGGATAGATTGATGGACTGAGCACTGGATCGCTATCGTGTGGCTCAAAGATAGGCCACCTAATTGCCGCCCCTAGGTGAAAGTCCCTAAACCGTACACAGGAAAATTCGGGGGTGATTCCACTCGTGGTTGAAAGTCCACAAAGGAGAGCCCACTCTATACATCTTACTTTCCAACTAACTATGTGTCCTCGGGCTATAGAGTTTTCCTGACATGCGGAGTAGGTCTCATGTGCCACTACTGACCAAATGGCGAGTTTTTTAGAAAGTAGTTGGACTACTAATGGACATCACCCTGCTAGGGTGTCTCCTAGTGTAGTTCCTTTGGCTATCGACGTTGGCTTACATGGGTGTTCTCCTCGTTAACTATTTGGAGTGTCGTCCTTGGGAAAGTGTTTTGCATGAGTTATCTCTAAATGACTTACTTAGAGAACCAAGTCCCTGAGCCACTCCCCACTTAGAGGAGACATGGATAAGGACTTTTGGACCCTTCGGGATTCGTTGTACTGGGCTTAGTTGACCGTGGGGTGAAACTGAGGAATTATATTAGATATATGATACGAGAACTTATGTGATGTTGTTAATGGTGATATCATTGATTGTGTTTATTATTTCTGTATCATATCTTATGTTGTTGTATATATATATTGACTTAGTTATATTGTGAATAACGTGAGATAGATGCGGACACTATCGAGCGAATCATAAAATACTTAGAGAACACTTGGCCATTCATAATGTACTAATACATAAAATGAAAAGTATTAACACTATTGACCCTGGATACAAAATATGGGCGTGAGAACGTGTGTAGATTGTGGTAATAGATGGCTAGAGCATAACGAACACAAAATACTAATAATCAAACCGGCAAGCATGGCTAATAGTACAGCTAAATGAGAGAACATTGTAGCGTAACTCTTTAGTTGGATGATCTAGTGACAATGCCTATGTCGGCCAAGTATGGAACTCATAACAAATTATAAACAAAGAGGAAATGTTAAATACTTGGCCTATAATTACCGACTTTCGACATAAGCACGGAATTATTAGGGAATATAATCGATATAAGCTTTAGCATGGGTTCACCTTAGCATGACAAACCTTAGGAAGCCAGTGTAGTAACGAGATGGCCTTAGACTAACAAACCTCCAGTGATACAAGAACATATCAGGGTTTATCTTAAAGAATGCTTAGAGGCGGGATAGGTTAGTTGGGGAGAGCTTCCGATGACTAGGATAAGAATTCTAATGGGGTTCGGCTTGCATTTATGTGTGCATTGCATTGATTGTGTTTATTATTTCTGTATCATATCTTATGTTGTTGTATATATATATTGCCTCAATTATATTGTGAATAACGTGAGATAGATGCGGACACTATCGAGCGGATCATAAGATACTTAGAGAACACATGGCCATTCATAATGTACTAATACATAAAATGGAAAGTATTAACACTATTGACCCTGGATACAAAATATGGGCGTGAGAACGTGTGTAGATTGTAGGAATAGATGGCTAGAGCATAACGAACACAAAATACTAATAATCAAACCGGCAAGCATGGCTAATGGTACAGCTAAATGAGAGAACATTGTAGCATAACTCTTTAGTTGGATGATCTAGTGACAATGCCTATATCGGCCAAGTATGGAACTCATAATAAATTATAAACAAAGAGGAAATGTTAAATACTTGGCCTATAATTACCGACTTTCGACATGAGCACGGAATTGTTAGGGAATATAATCGATATAAGCTTTAGCACGGGTTCACCTTAGCATGACAAACCTTAGGAAGCCAGTGTGGTAACGAGATGGCCTTGGACTAACAAACCTCCAGTGATACAAGAACATATCAGGGTTTATCTTAAAGAACGCTTAGAGGCGGGATAGGTTAGTCGGGGAGAGCTTCCGGTGACTAGGATAAGAATTCTAATGGGGTTCGGCGTGCATTTGTGTGTGCATTGCATTGTTTTCCAAACTATAGTAATGAAGTAAAATACTTATTTTTTATATAAGGCTGCACGTGCTTTCGTATGTGATGTGTATTTTCTATTCAAACCTATATAGTTCCCACTAAGCCCGGATTTGGCTCATCCCGTTTTCTAACAGTTTTGTAGGATAGGCATCGGGGTTAAAGCTTAGTGTATTGTATATAGAAAGCCTTTGATGTCCATATACTGTCTTTAGTCCTTTTTGAGAAAGACTATTTTGTATAATCGATTTTTGGTTGTATTGTAACATATTCAAACTTTAGTTTAGATGTTCAACCTTAGTATTGTTGTACAAACGACATTTTAAGTGAACTTGCATTAATGATTTCATATGTGGAGTGGATTTGAAATGTGGTTGGATGTGATTATGTATGTACGTAAATGGTTGAAACCTCACAGGTTGGTTTGTTACTTAAATGAACTCCACATGCCGAAATTTTATAAAACGGGATTTTATTGGATTATATTTTTATTCAGAATAGTTTTTAAAAGTTGTGATTTTTATATTAAAATCCACTGTCGTGCACGGCATCCGCGACTAACTGGGTCTTCGAGGTGAAAATCTCGGAACAGGATTCTGGGCGTCACACTAATTCCAATTGATAGTCGGTGGATTCACTGCAAAATGAGAAAAAAGAATAAGAAATCTTAAAAATAAACTTTAATTTAAATCAAAATTTGAATTGAATTAAAATAAAGTTTAAGATGGTTCTACTGCTTCTTGCTTTGTTTGAGACCAAGATTCATTTTGAAAGCATGGGGAACTATTTCCATCAGTTTGGCTTAAAGGAAAATATTCACGTCGACCCGACTGGCAAAACTAGAGGAATATGGTTAATGTGGGACCTGAGTACCATATCTTTTAAATCTTATCATGGTTCGGCTTAATGCATCCATGCGATTGTTACTAAGAGTGGATATGAATAATGATTGTTGTCCGCTGTTTATGCAAGCCCTGTTCATTATCTCCGGGATGAACTCTGGAAGAATCTTGGCATGGTCGCTAACCATTATAGAATCCCTTGGCTCGCTGCTAGGGATTTTAATGATCATGCTAGTACCAGCAAAAATAAGAGTCTTAGACGGAGTAGTGATCAAAGGAGGGTCGAGAAGTTTGTCGACAATATGAACAAATGTAGGTTACTGGACCTCAGTTGCAATGGCTCAGAGATGACTTGGTCTAATGGGAGATTTAGATTGGCTAACACAATGGTCAGACTCGATAGAGCGCTCATTAACCCGGACTAGAGGATCAAGTTTCCCGAAGCAACTGTTTCTAACATCTAGCGTATGTACTCTAATCATTCTCCCATTATTGTTAATTTGGAAAGACCTAGCCCCTATGACCCCGCTACTAATAAAGTTAGACCCTTTCATTTCATTGCTAGCTGGTTTGAACAACCGGATTGCGATTCGGTTATTAGTAGTATGTGGAATGATAATAACAGCCTTGGGGGAAACCTGCAACACTACACCAGTAATATCCTTTTATGGAACAAAGAAGTTTTTGGAAATATTTTCAATAAAAATAAAGTTTTAAAAGCTAGATTGAAGGGTATCAAAATTGCTCAAGAAAGGCAGTCTTCCCACGATTTAGATTTTCTTGAAAATGTCTTAAAAAAGACCTGGAATTTGTTTCAAAACAAGAAGAAATTCTTTAGCTTCAAAATTCTAGAGTTCAATTGATTACGGAGGGTGACTGCAATACAATTTTTTCTTCATATGTCTACTATCGTTCGCCGCAAACGTAATAAAATTGATAAATTGAAAATTGATGGTGCTTGGACAGAAGACCCTGAAGGTATTGCTCACCACATCAACTTTTATTATAATAGCATGTTTAAAGATCCTAATCATGGTGAATTTTTGGGTTATGACTTCCCTCCTAGTCCTAAGCTCACTAGTAGAGACAACCGTCGTTTAACTGCTTCTATATCTTGGTTTGAAGTGAGAAAAGATGCTTTTGATATGAAACGTCTTAAAGCCCCTGGCCCTGATGGGTTCCAGCCTAAATTCTTCCAATATTATTAGGACAAGGTGAGCACTTATGTTTTTAATTTTATCAATAAATGTTTTACTGGGTGGTTTTTTCCCCTAGAGCACAACAAATGCTACATCACCCTCATTCCCAAGGTGGATAACCCGAAGTCCATCACTTATTTTAGACCAATCACCCTTTGTAATGTCATCTATAAGGCTGTAGCTAAAATTCTTATGAATAGGTACAGACCTTTGCTCGATAAACTTGTGGATCCTTTCCAAGCTGGTTTTCTTTCGAGAAGACAAACTTCAAATAACATTATTGTTACCCAAGAGATTTTGCAAGACCTCCTAAAGAGGAAAATGAAGGAAGGGGGTATGATTTTGAAAATTGATCTTGAAAAGGCCTATGATAAAATTTCATGGTGTTTTCTTAAAAATACCCTTCTTAATTTCATTTTTGATCTTAAATGGATTAAGCTTATTATCAATTGTGCTACTAAAGTGATTTCTTCTGTGTTATGGAATGGCTACCCGCTTGATTCTCTTAGGTCGAGAAGAGGCCTCAGACAAGGGGACCCTCTTTCCCCCTATCTTTTCATCCTGTCTCGAATATCTCTCCAACACCATTAATAAAGTTGTTTATGATAATAAATAGAGATGTATCAAAACCACGAGGGAGGGCCTATCCATATCCCATTTATTTTTTGTTGATGACCTGATGCTTTTTGCTCAAGCGGATATGGACAATGCGAATACTATTATGGATATTTTGGAGGATTTTTGTGGGGTCTCGGGTCAAACCATTAACTTTCAAAAGTCTCAAATTTTTGTTTCCCCTAATGTTCCAAGGAGAAAGGACTTAGCTCTTAGCTTCAAATGTGGTATTAGTCTCACATCTGATTTGGGTACCTATCTCGGTGCCCCTATCATTCTTGGAAGAGTGTCTAATAACATCTTCAATCCCATTATTGGAAAAATTAGAACAAACTTGTTGGGTGGAGGTCTAAACTCCTTTCTTTTGCGGGTCGGGCCACTCTTGTTCAGGCCGTGACCGCCACCATCCTAATTACACCATGCAAACTCTTAGATTGCCCATTACCACTTGTGATAAAATTGATAAATTAAATAATATTTTTTTTTGGGGGGGGGGGGGGGGGTTTGGACGGATGATAAAAGAAAGTTCACCTTGTTAAATGGGATAATGTGTGCAAGCTGAAAATCTTTGGGGACCTAGGCTTAAGGAAGTGTAGAGTGAACAACAAAGCCCTGGTCTCCAAACTCGGTTGGAGAATGATCAATGAAGACAAACCCCTATGGGTAAAAGTTCTTAAATGTAAATATAAAGTCCCTCAAAATCCTAAAAACTGGAAGCATACTAGAACCCCCTCGCCCACTTGGAAAAGTATCTATAAAAATAAAAATACTCTTGGTAAGGGTATTATTTGGGCTGTTGGAGATGGTAGATAAATTGATGTGTGGAAAGATAATTAGGTTGGCAACTCAACGCTTATTTCCAGGTTGGGCATTAATGACCTGAACTTTCCTGGTCTTAAAGTTAATAATTTTACATGTGGTAGAGGTGAATGGGATGATGTTAAACTGAATTCTTATTTTCCTTTGGATGTGGCCAAGGAGATTGGAGATATCCCCCTCTCCTCTACCACGGATATAAAAGACAAGCCCTCTTGGACGGGGAAGTGGTTCTGGGAAGTTCACGGTGGGAACTTGTTACTATTTTATTCTAAACCTCATCCATATTTTTAGAATTTGTGATGTTGATTGGAAGTGGTTATGGAAGCTTAAACTCCCTAATATAATTACTTATTTTATTTGGTTACTCAGACAAAACAAGATTTTATCTAGTGTTGCTTGTACCAAGCGTGGCATCACAAATTCTAAGTTGTGCAATTTTTACGGAGGCAGAGAAGATTGCAATCATATTTTCAAAACTTGTAATCGGGCCATTATGGTTTGGAATTGTGTTTCTAGTAATTTTATCAACAATACAGGTGAGGTTGATTTTTTTACCCAAAGATGCGAATCTAATGAATATTCGTGTTAAGTTTATTGACCAAGTTCCGCAGAGTACTGCCTTTGCTTCCATTTTGTGGCATATTTGGAAGATGAGAAACAAACTCCAATTTGAGGGTACTATCAAATGATAACCAAGTGGCTATTAAAAGTGTTAAGTATGCTAAATGCATAAATGGTGTTTTTAATAAACTAAACTTGGTTGTCAGGTCCCCTGATCAACAACTTATATGTTGGACCTTTCCCCCTATAGGTGAAATGAAGATTAACACTGATGGTAGCTGCTTCGGGTATCCACCTTGGGGCAATTATGGAAGGCTTGTGAGGAGCAACTAAGGCAAATGGATCGAGGGGTTTTGTGGGGTTTTTGGAGCCTCCACACCCCTTCAAGCATAATTATGGGGCTTAAGGTAGGGGTTGAGGCTTGCTAAGGAGAATAACTAGATGGGGATCGTTATAGAAAGCGATTGCCAAGAAGCCATTAATCTGATTAATAATGATACTGATGAAGACAACCACCCTTGCCGCTCTCTTATCAAATACTGCAGAAGTCTCCGAAGAGAAATGGAACCCAAAGCCCAACATGTACTATGTGAAGCCAATAGGTGCGCTGATAAGATGGCAAAGATCAAAAGTAAACAAAGCGAGAAACTGGTTAAAATCCTAGTCCCGCCTCTTGAACTGGTTGATGACCTGCTGGCGGATGTTGAAAGAATTTCTTTCCCTTGGCGTTTCTAGTTTATGTTTCTTTTTTCTTTCTTTGTAACAAAAAAAAAAGAGAAATATGCGCTTGATTCCTTGTTGTTTGCCTTTTCCTTTTTTTTTCCCAAGCATAGGTATATGTGCGCGTGTATACGGAAGTGAATTCTAAAACAATTTTCTCACAGTAATGTTATTAGCATTTGGCAAAAAAATTGGCCTCGAGTATATATGCAGACCTCTTGCTTTATTTCCAGCAAACTTCAGGATTTGTTTTGGGTCAACTGGCTTACACAGTGAGCAAGTGGCTTAAGTGTAATTTTGATCAAATTCCTAAAAATGGCAATGAGCAAGTGTTCATCTTAGTGGCCACAGTTCATTGCAATGAGTTAGGGGTATTTTAGTAAATTCTAAATACTAGAAATAGTCTAATCAAGTACATCCACAAGAAATCAAGCAAACACAAAACCTAGGTCACAAAATAAAATGTCTACAATCCAATAATAGTGATGAAATACATTTTTCTCTTTCTTTTTAATTTGCAATATTGATATATGGTTGAACCATTTATTCTTATCACAATATACAACTATTCCATGGAACAAAGTATTTTTGGCAACTACTTTAATATGTAAGACTTAATGACCAATTTGACCAACGAACTTTACACCTTTTTCACTTTGGTCATTAAACTTTTTTTTTTGCCCCTTTACACACTGTACTCTTTAAAACGTTTCTATTTAGACGGGTGGCTTAACTTCCGTTAAAACACTCAGATGGAAAAATGACGTGGCATTTATTATCCCAGCTGGCAACCAACTGGACTCATTTATTATCTACGTGGCATTTCTTCTCTTTTCTTTCTTCTTCTTCTTACTCATATACACAGAAAGAATGTTGTTGGTTGAAAATCTCATTCTTTTCGATCAATAATGAACACGAAGCAAAAGAGGCAAAGGCCGAGGCTAGATCGAAGAAACTCAATCAAGAACATCGACTACGACGCTTCATTATCATCAACGCCATCCTCTTTGTCGTCGTTTGAAGAACACATCGCTTATTTTTCACACAAATTTATACATACACACATATTTATATACATACAAACATATGTATGCACACACATTTCATAAAAAGCTCTGTTTTTCACATAGATTTATATATACATAGAGATTTATATACCGACGAACATATATATCACACCCATTTCATCAAATGCTCTATTTTTCAAAATAGAAAAATCCATATCCCCTTTCCGATGAAGCCCTTAGTAGATGAGCACTGCATGAAGGTGAGAGGATGGTTGGCAGAAGACTATACTATTTTTTTTCCAGATCTGGAATGGGTCATTTTTCGGCGAAGACGGTGTGGGGGATGGTCAGCGAAAGACAGAGCATGGGAGAAGTGCGGTTCAACGGTGGCTATGCAAAAGTGGTGTTTAATGTTGAGTTTTCTTATTTTCAGACATTAATGGATTTGGGCGTGAATTTGAGAGATGGATTTTCATTTAAAAAGAAAAAAATTAGGGTTATTGACCTTCATGGTGAAGGGTTCTTTAGGGGAGATTAAATCTCATTTTATAGGGAAAAAATATTTATGTGTGTATATGTTTGTGTATATATATATGCCTATGTGTATATGAGTAAGGAGAAGAAGAAGAAAGAACTTTATCACATGAGAGAGAGAGAATGTGAATGAGTCAGCTGATTTGATGACGAAGCATCAACATAGATACTAGCTGTATTAGTAAAGCGGCGTCATTTTTCCATCCGAGTGTTTTAACGAAAGTTAACTGTCCAACTATAAACGTTTTAAAGAGTACAATGTGTAAATGGGCAAAAAAAAAGTTTAGTGACCAAAGTGAAAAAGGGTGTAAAATTCATTGGTCAAATTGGTCATTAAGCCAAATATGTAACTATTCCATAACTTTGTTTAACATTTTGATACAATCAAATATTTGTAATTATTAGATGTTTTATTCAAGTTTTCTTAATTTTAGGAGGCACATGAATCAAAGAATAATTATGATTAGGGATTTTTGGGTCTAGAAATAGTTTAAATTTTGGCATGCATCTTTAACATTTAATCATTACCAAGTATAACCACTAGAATATTGTTGAACTATAAATTCGGAAAAAAATTATTAACGAGCGTAAAACCTCTTTGTATTAGGTTAGTTATTTGTGCATAAAGTGCACCACGAATTGTTTGTGCAAAAATGCACCTTGAATTGAATTGTCTCTCAACGTGCAAGCTAATTATGGTCACACATGAGGGGGAGGATTTAAGAACATGATATACAATTTTTGGCCCACTACCTAACAATTTAAATTTTCAGGTGAGATAGCTTCCAGCTATTACTCCTTTTGGTTTTAACAAAAGCTATGGATCTTATAATTATCTTTTGAAAGTAATATTAGAAGTTGCAACACACTCAAAGTGTGTACAATATTATATTTAATAATAAGGGTGCATTTAGTTCCAAGCTAAACAACATTGTAATCCATCTCAAATTTTTTTATTTAATTCTAACACAGTTCAACGTAATCTAACCTAATTAACTATAGATGTTAGCCCACTCCTTCAAAATAATATTGACTCCGCCCTTACATGATAATCTAAATTCTTCAAACACCTCAGATATATTATGTTCTATTGGTCAAAGTGGTTAACAAATGAGTTATTTATACTTAATTAAGGTCATGAGTTAAACCACAATCATTTACTTAATCTTAATATAATTGTTGATTGATGATAGATAACTACTTACATATTTTTATTGGTTTATCTTATATTTTATGTACAGTTCATAATTTGTCATAATTTGGTAGAGAATGTAATATGGTAGATTTTATGTCACGATGGATAATTTTCATTTTCGTTTGCGACCACTAAATATAATGGCATTATCAACGTAAGTTATGTATGATATTCAAGTTCATAATATATGGCTGCATGCATATAGCACAACATTTGAATGAACAACTTAATATATATAACTAGAGTAGCTAAGATGGATCATATACTACACCTATTGTTATTTTTTTCAATATCTAAATTGTCATGTTTAATTTTGACTCCTTAGAATTTGAAACAGCTTATTGTAATATTGAAAGAAGTTAAAGTAACTAGTAACAAACCTTTAACCAGAACACTCACATCTATCAACCAATAAGGGCGAGAAGGAGAGAAATATTCGGTTAAATATACTTGGCATTTGGCAAGCATTCCATTAATACATATTTATTTAAGTAGCATTATTTTAAAAAAAAAAAATTTAGTACCACTACAAGAAATTTGATCATTTAAGTCTTTTAAAAAGTGACTTAAATGATCATTTAAGTCACTTTCAAGTTTGTTCTCAAGTGACTTAATAGGCAGTATCATAAAAAATTCATAAAAGTGACTTAAAAAAGTCGTATGTTAGTGACATAACACTGGCTTAAAAGTGACTTAACACTGATAAAAAATATAATTTTTACATCTGCTTATAATATACCTAACTACCACACAATTTCATCAATCAATCATTTCAACAAAACAATGCATTTTCTAGCTAGAATTTTACCATTTAAAGATCCAAACCAATACAACACAATCAAACTATGTTCAAATCAACTCGATAATCCATGAAAACGATGCCAATTAAATCAACACAATAGAAAAAGAAACAAAAATAAAGCCTCAAATTATTATTACAATGATCTTTCCCCAATGTAGCTTAAACCGGTAACAATTAAGCAATTCACTCTTCAAGATTTTTTCTCTTGCATAACCCCTTCCTTTTCTTCTCACTTTTCTACATTCATATATCCAAATCTCACCAAGAAGGATACGAACAAGCAAAAAAGAAACGTAACATACAAATCCAATTATATCAGTGACATGGTAAAACACGAGTAATTTCTACTTTGTTATTACTCGAGCTTTATGAATTTGAGATTCTATAAGCCGCAAAGTTGGTCGAGTAGCAAAAATAAACAAATTAGTAAGAATAACTACAAGGGAAATGGGTAAATCTTCATGCTCACATAAGGTAGGAAAGCATAACAAAAACCAAAAGGGTCTTGTCGGAATTTTTACTGCTTTATTTTATCACAAATACTATGCAAATTGTGAGAAACTACAAGCACTGAATTCAAAAGTACAAGATAGGTGTAGGAGTCTAATTAATTCTAACAACACTTAATAAATGCTAGCTCTAAGTCAAATATCATTCACCATGGCCAAACACACCCATGTCCCAAGACCCTAAAATTCTCAATAACTAAGGCCATCTACACTGCTAGAATTAAAAAAGTTGATTTGGTTTAAATTTTTTTCTACCGTAGCAAGTACAAGTGTAAAAAATAATCAAAAAAGCCAAGTCATTGTCATATTTACGTTCCGACAAATTAACTTTTGTACATGATGATATACAGTGTATTGCCTAAGGGTGGTGAGCTCTTACAATCTATAAAAACCAACCAGTCAGAATCCTTGGATATATACGATAAAGAGTATCTGTAATTATTTTTATTAATAATTATTTAGACGAAGTATTGTGTATCGTTTGAAAGGTTTGCACTTTAAACAATACACAATGTAACATCTAATCTTTACACTTTCGTGATGCGAAAATTTTCAAATTCATCCATGTTTTTTCATGCAGAACTCTAGCTGGTGAAGATGACTGATTAATCAAAGGAGTTTTGTTGTGAAAAATAGATCAAAAAAGGAAAAAAAGTTAAGAATGCGTTAAGATCACCTCGATGGAAAGAGCGTGAGCGAGTCGATAGGTACTGAACCCCATGGCAGGCAAGATAAACTCCTACAAAACCCAAACCAGAAATATTGAACAAAGAATAAAAGGCCAAAAAGAATTAAAAAAAAAAATAAATTAAAATTCTAAAAAAGAAACAAGAAAAAAGAAAAAACAACAAACAACAAATTTAAAGATAGAGAGAAAGAGAGGAGAGAGAGGGGGATGAAGAGCACTTTACTATTTTATGTTGTAAGCATCCATGGCAGAAGTAACAGAAGAGAAGCACACAGACCACCACTACTCCCCTGCACCAAGGACAAACCCAAAAAAAAATTATAAATTATAAGACCAAAGCATCATCATTCCGCAACCTAAAAAATATTATCTAACCTCAGCACAACATATTTTCTTCCATGCCTTTGGTATATTTCAATCCGTACATTATCCATTAGCATCTAAAGCTAAGAGGCCAATTCTTGTTTTATTTTTGGGCACAAAAAGAAATAGAGCGTAGTTTTTCAATCATATGCAAATCAAAACTAAGAAGGAAAAGTAGTACTCAAACCTGATGTTAAGGCTAAAGGTTTGAATCCTTAGTAACCTTCTCCTCACTTGGACTTAAAATGAAAACCAAATGTCAAAAATCCAACGGAGATGAAAGTACAGCAAACACTACACAGATTGCCATACAATATTCAAAACTACATTACCAATAAAGGCACTAATGCTAGTCTTTTATGTTTGCCTTACCAATAAATTCTCAAAATGTGGAGACCACACCCCACTTTAGATTTCTTTGAAATCACACAACCTTCACATATATGCAAACAAAACAAATCCCACTAAAACACTTTTGCTTTTGTCTACTGCAGCTGCAAACCCATTTCCTTGAAAGCTGTGACCACTTGAAAGAATCGCCAAAATCAAATTAACTTTTATTTCGCTCTTTCTCTTTTTTTTTGTAGGGCGAGGGCGTGGGCGGGGTAGGGGCCATGGACACGGTGGTGGTGGAAGAGGTCAGGAGTACAGATCAGAAGTTGCAGTCCAGGCAACTTCATTTACCTAGAAAATGTTTAATGAACTTCACATATAACTACAGTAGTATTTGATTTGCAGAACCTTTTTGTATAATCAATTCTTTAGCTAAGTCCGTATAAATCAAAAGGTGCCTTCCCGCAAGTCTATTTTTTGGAAGGGAAGTAATTTGATGCTCCAATTTATTTAGCTTGGTTCATATAATTCAGAAAGTGACTCCCTCCTAAACTCTCTTATTTTAAAGGAAAGAAATTAGATGCTGCCTGACTTAGGTTCGCTATAACTTAAACATGTGTTCAAAAAAAAAGCTATAACTCAAACATGACTAGACATTTTTACAAACACTTGGTATGCGTATCACTAGAGGGGAACACTTCATTCATTATCTAAACGTAAAGAAATGATATTCAATCAAGCAAACAAGCTAAGGCTACCCCAATCTACTGCAATTTAATCATCGAAAAGATGCAATATTAGTAATTACCCATTATTGGCCGACTACTGCATCATGACCTAGTTATTAAATATTTTTTTTGCCAATGCTTGGCAACAACGAACAGTTCTTGGCAGCCACTACCAAAGAATTCCATTGCCAAATATGTTATACACGGGGAAAATACCTAAAATGTACACATTTATACACAGAAATAGACACAAATGTAAACATACATACAAACTCACCTGCCAATTAGAGTCGCATTTGTCGATTAGGGCAGAATTGCAGATCGATTGAGTTCTCCTTCATCTTCAATTCGTACAGATAGAATGATTTGAACGGGTCGGTGCTTATGATTTAATCAGATGATTTGGGCAGAACTGATTGAACGATTATTCTCGAGAGAGAAAGAGTGAGAAAGAGAGCGAGAGTGAGGGTGAGGGTGAGAGTAAGAGAGAACAAAATTGTGCATCGATGGATTAAACAAGTTGTGTTTAATTTTTTAGAATTCAATTAATTCCTTATAGTCGCATCTTTTGGGGCAATAACTCAAAATGTTCAAGTACTATCAAAAAGTGACTTAAACAATATTACTTTAGATTATTTAAGTCACAAAACTAATAAGTGACTTAAGATATAATTTAAAAGTGACTTAAATAATATAATTTCTTGTAGTGTACAACTTTAAACATACACTTAGGTTACTTCATTTGTTTAAATAAATTTAAATTTGTAATTTATGTAGTAACATCTCTCTATTAACCCTTAAAGTAGCATTCAACATTCATTTCACTTTATACGTTTACTATATGATTTGCACATACAATATGTGTGATATACGTACGTATAAGATTTTATGGGAAAATTTTAATAAAAGTGTAAAATAATCATGTGATACCACTTGAATGAAGAATGCTTGAGGGTGAGAGTTCAATTCCCATTTATAACAAGTTTTTTGTGAAAAAAAATAAGATATTTCACAAATTTTATAACAAGTTTTTTATACAAAAAAATTCTCAAGAGTAAAATAGGTATTTCAAAAGTTTTATAACAAGTTTTTTATACCAAAAAATCTCAAGAGTAAAATAGGTATTTCAAAAGTTTAACACAGTTTCACTAGTAGTTGAAATCTCTTAACTTTATAATATAATATAAATTAGAAAAAAATAGATGTTTTGACTTTTTCACTTAACTTCTTAAAAACTAGTGTTAAATGGACTATGTGAAGAAGACTATGTTCACTTATTTACATAACAAGATAAAAGTAAAAAAAATTAAAACCTACTAAAATAGTGTTAAAAGCGCACAACAAAATCTATTGGGTGCTGGTAAAAACACCCTAGAAATTCAATTTAAATACCAATTTTTTTGGCACGCATGTCTTAATTTTAAATTTGTAAGAGCACATGTACAGTTTAGGCACCCTAATGACAAATACATGTATAGAACAAAATTTTATATTTGCGACAAATATTTCATCACTAAAAACTTTTTCTAAATTTAGAGTTGAACACAAAAACGTCACTAGAATTAGTAAACTTGTACCATATTTATATCTCATTTTTGTCTCACAATTATTTTCAATAAAACTCAAACTAACAAATTCCATACTTCTTAATTTTGGTGATTTAAAATATTAATGTATATTTTAATGCACTAGCAGTAGCAAAATGAAATTATAATTTAAAATCACTAGCAATTAAATATCAAAGTATTAGGGGTGTTTGTTGATTCCAACCTGATGGTTTTTTAAAAATCCGTATCTAACATGATTTGATGTTTGTTTTGAAATTTAATATCTAATCCAAATCAACACGTTTGGCCAATCCATTCCAATCCAAATAGATCGGTTTTCAAACGGATCCTATTTAATACTAAAATTTTTGAAATCAAATGTTAAAAAATTGAATCTAAAGAAAGAAATTTAGTTAAACTAACACCATTTTATCTAATAGATTAATACTAAAAAAATGAGTATTGCAGTTCAATTTTGCACTTGAAAATCTGTCATAATACTTAACTAGATAGCAAAAATTAAGCACCATCAAATCCTCACTGAGAAAAGTACTGCATTGACTTGATTTTTATCTACTTTCCTCCTCAAAAAAGTACTGCATAAATCCTCAATGAGATGAATATTTTTCTCCTCAAACACGAGAGTTTCTAGCCTTCCAAAAACTCCATATAGCAGAAACAAAAATCATCACTCACGGCACCGATTTCGACATTTTAGAATACATCTTCTTCTCTTCAATTATTGTTAAACCACTCCTCTTTGGAAACATTAAAAAAACTTATACTGAGAGTTGGCCAATTACAACGTGAATTTCTTGCAGGAACCAATTATTGTTAAACCACTCCAAGAAAATCATCACCCACAGCACTGATTTCTTGGAGGAACCAAAAACTTATAATGAGAGTTGGCCGATTAGGGTGCCTTTAAAACACATATCCTAACTATATGGATTACTCTTTTTAATAATAATAAAAAAAAGGGTGTTTAAATTGAAATATTATGGTGCGTTTACCAACACCCAAATCTATTATGTACATTACTTCATAACTTAAGGAAAAAAATAATTAACATCCACTAAAAGTAGCTTTAACGATTTTAGTTTTAACTTTTTCATATAAATTGAAAAAAAAATAGATAATTAAAATTTTATGCCCTTTAAGTTTATATGCTTTCTCACTTTGGTCCTAATGTTCATTTACTATATTTTGATCCTCAAAGTTTGAGCTAAATTGTACTTTTATAAAAAAAAATTGGATGCCATATCCCTTTCTTGGACTGAAAATCACCAAAAAAAAATAAAAATGACGAGACATCTATTTTTTTATGAAAGTAACCAGGTTTCAAACTTTGAAGATCAAAATGTAGCAAATGAAACTTTAAGGACCAAGTTGAAAAACAAGAAAATAATTCAGGGGCCTAATAGGCTAATTATTCAAAATTTTGGTTAAACTTTGACCTACATAGGCTTTCTTCAAATAAATTGTGATAAATAAATTAGATTAATCTTGACAAATAAATTAAGGAACAAGGTAAAAATGAAAGACATCTGTAAAAAGTTGACTTAAGACATTATATTTGCTTTTAAAAATTTGTGGCATGCCGTAATGCATTTTTTCTTTCCCCCTTTTTTTAGAGTTTGATAACTATATTCGTGCACACGAACTCATAAACTCTTTAACTTGTTAGAAGAATAAATAGAATGCTAACCAAAATACTAGATCGTTGGTTGTTCTTATGCCTTGTTCCATACCGAATTTTGATACGATCAACGTAAGTTATGTATGATATTCGAGTTCATACTATAAGGCTGCCTGCATATAGTACAACATTTGAATGAACAACTTTATATATATAGCTAGAGTAGCTAAGATGGATCATATACTATACCTATTGTCAATTTTTTCAATATATAAATTGTCATGTTTAATTTTGACTCCTTAGAATTTGAAACAACTGATTGTAATATTGGAAGAAATTAAATTAACGAAGAGGAAACTAAATTAATGAGAACAAATGTGAGTTTGAGGTGAAACATTTGTTAGTGATGGTATGAAATTAGCCCTTCTAGTTGTTATTAGCCCTATTTCTCCTTCTATTCGATCACCACAAACACTCACATTTATCAATTGGCAAGGTCAAAATATTTAACTAGTAAATCCTAAACATATGATGGTATATTTTTCTCTCCTCCTTCCCTTGAACTCAAACACACACATATGTGAATTAGTAAGGGCCTTCAACTCGAACATTCACATCTATCAACTAATAAGTACGTGGTAGAGAGAAATATTAGGTTGAATATGCTTTGACCCTTAAATTTACAACCTTCAGGCTGAGTTTTTCACTTTAATTTCCAATTTTTTTTTGTTAAATGGACTTCATTCACTTCTTCACATAACAAGATAAAATAACAAAATTAAAACCTACAAAAATAGTGTTAAAGTGATAAACATTTAAGGATTTCTTGTCATGTCATCAAAAAGACATGATTCTCTTTCTTGGTAATAAGTGGAAGTCTTATTTTTCCGTAACTTGATTGGATTGGTACGATATTCAACCTAAACAGGAGTGAGTACAAATTTTTGATAACTTGAGAAAAATAAAACAAAAATAATTAATATTCACTAAAACTAGCATTAGCCAAACGATTTTAGTATGTTCACATAAATTGACATAAAATAAAATTTGGTTATTGTAATTTTATACCCTTAAAGTTTATATGTTTTTTCACTTTGGTCCTAAAATTTATTTACTATATTTTGATCCTTAAAGTTTGAGCTAAGTTGCAGTTTTATCCAAAAGTGGATGCCATGTCTCTTTCTTGGATGGAAAATTTCCAAAATAATGATAAGGCATTTAATTTTTGATGAAGTGAGACGTAATTCAAACTTTGTGGATCAAAATTGAAAAAAAATGAAATTTCAAGGGCATAAAAGGTTAGTTATTCAAAATTTTGGTTAAACTTTGACATACATCGACTTTTCCAACAAACTAAGATAAATAAATTTGATTAATCTTTGTCAATGGCCTTGTAGTCTAGTGGTATTATCTCTGGTTTTGTATTAAAGAGGTCACATGTTTGAAAGGTTTGTCCACTGTTTGTGGGTGGTTGGTGATGTCTTGACACAAGACATTGTATTTGCCTTTAAAAATTTATGGCATGCTGTAATGCCTTGTTTTTTTAGGCTTCACTAACCACATCAAACTCGTAGCCCCCTAATTTATTACAAGAATAAAGAGAATGCCAATTAACCAAAATATTAAATCATTGACACAAATTTACCATGATATTTAAGAAGCATAATTTGTTTAAATTATAAAAAATCTGCATACTATAGTGGTTAGAATTTGTCTCATGAGTTCGAGCCCGCAAGATGCAAGTTTTAACGGTCAATCCATGAGTAATAACTTGAGAATTCTCTAACCCCAACGCAGATAATCCCAACAGGCCGAACATGACCATTGAACCAAATTAAAATATTACATATATATTATATAATACAAATCAAGGAAATTGATGTGACCACTGTCCTAGGTGAAAAATAATTTTTTCCCACTTATACAACATCTTTTTATTTTATTTATTCTCTTTCTAACAATAATTATTAAATCTTTTTAAATGTCTAGAACAAATTTCAACCATTCGGTGATTGAACTTGGGAAATGATGTGACCACTATCAAGAACAAATTTTATGATAGTCCATTGTAAAATAAGTTTTTATTTGATAAATACAAAAGTCATAAATACAATTCAAGTTTTTCAAATTTTTTTGCCTAATTAAGAGCTACTTCATCCTTTATCTTTCTTTCTTTGTTTCTTTCTTTCTTTCTTTATTTTATGCTTTAAATTCCAGTTCAAAAACTCTTACGATTACTTAGAGTAAAATAAGTTTTTATTTGATAAATACAAAAGTCATAATTTATGCTGTGCAAGCTCAAATTCATGAATTAACAGTTTATAATATGTTCTTTACAAATTGTCTTAATCAATTTTTGTATTAATGTTGTAAATTTTTATTTCAATTAATTTTGGTAAGTTATATTTTTTGAGTGAGAAAATGAATAAAAAAATGAGGTTGATTCCTACCTACTTCGTGCCATAGGTAGGTAATCTTTTTTTTTTTCAATCATTTTTTACTCTTTTTCAAACTAATCTTAAGGTGTGAACATCATGTAGTTAGACATGTTAATAGGTCAATTTGGATTATATTTGTGTGGTGCATTATCAAGATTTATGTGTTATCGTTTTTGATTTAGATGAGTGACTTTTTTCTTAAGTGTGAAAATAATATTCAAGCTACATTATTCAAGATTTTTGAATTGTTTGGTATCAGGCCCACTTCACTTTCATAATTAGAATTCGACCCAAAGTTATGGATAATTGATATTCCATATTTTAAAATCATTTTTGTGATTTTCTAATGTTTTCTAAATGACTCCTAAAAATTAGCCTAACATAGATTAACTAAGATAATTATTATAGATTTTACATTTTGAAATTCAAATTAAAAAACCATTTCAAATTAAAATCGACTTCAAGTCAAATTGAATATCGGCATACATATTATTATTCAATATAAATTGTGTTTCATAGCAAAGTCATAAATATACATAACCAAAAAATAAGCAATTTTCTAATGGCACAATATTCCTACATAAATGAACTGTAATAGTTAGATGAAATATAATCATTTTTGAATAAAGTCAAATAATTCATATTCTTACATACATAAACCCATTTAAGAAATAGACATATTACGAATAATCAGTAATATGACTATCATGAGATGTAAAAGCTAAGCATAATGTGGCTGTCAAATAATTTAGTAAAATAATTTTAATATAATAGAGACAACTAATTAATAAACAATGTACATGATGGAATTTTTTTTTGATAGTATGTTAAGGAAATGTGTCAAAAGATATGATACACATAAATTATATGTGCTTATCATATAAAGATTGAAACTATCTTGGCCCGTAGTGGATTATAAGTATTATGACAAGCGTGATTTTGTTTATATCCACGATATCTTACGATTAATCCAGCCTTAATTTATGAAAATTTTGAACAAATTTTGATAATATTACCCTTTTCAAAATTGAGAAGTATATCCACCAATTAAAATTAATTTATAATTGTATTAATTTAGATTCCATTTTAATTTAGATTCCTAATCAAAATTTACTTTCATTTTAATTTATTTTCTATTTTCTTTTCTGTGCGTTTAGATTGCAGAATTGGATTTAGCTTTAAAATTCAAAAATTTAAGATTCAAAAATTACATATTTGAAAATACAATAATTTAAAATTTTGTGTTTGCTTAACAAATACAAGGAAGTTGATTTTTAAATCTAAATATTATATCGCTAAAATTGATATTTAGTTAACAAATAATCATAATATGACTCACTTTTTCACCTATGCTAAAAAAAAAAAAAAAAAAAAAAAAAATAATAATAATAATAATAATAATAATAATAATAATAATAATAATAACAATAATAATAATAACAATAATAATAATAATAATAATCGTGCGACTATAAGTGGTTCCATAATAATAATCGTGCGGCTATAAGTGGTTCCAACAAATCCACTGGTGTAAAATTTATCTAGGTCAATTTCAGTTTTCTTTATTTTTTCACTATGACCTACAGCCCAACTCTCTCTTTCTCTAAAGTTCGAACATTTTTTTGATAGAACTCTCTTTCCTAATCTTCACCGATATCCCTTCTATCTCTCTCTCTAAAATTTTCTTCTCTTCACAAAACTCTCCCCTTAATTGTTACCCTGCTCATTTTTTTTTCTTTACATTTTTCCTCTTTACTTTGTTTTAGTGGTTGTTGACGCTATTTAATTGGATTATTCGGTTCTATTGAAGATACATTTATTGATCAAAGTTTATGGATTTTATGGGTGGAGTTACGGTGGGGTGGGGATCAAGAAGTGTGATGTGGTGGAGGTTGTAAACTTCTTGGGTTTTGATGGCTGGGTTTTCAGTTAAATTTTTTTTACGTCAGGTTAATATGTGTTTGGATTTTGAATTTAAAGATCCTATTTTTGATTCTAAAATTTTTCTTGATTTTTTTTTAAAAAATAATTTTTAAAATTTGATTGTGCTACACACGGAGACAAGGAGAAATAAAGGGAGAAAGAGGGGAGAACAAGAGAGAGATGGGGGAAGGCCAAGCATATTTGCGTGTAAATTGTGGTACAAATTAATAGTTTTATAATTAACATGATTTTTTTTTTGTTCGAGAATTATCTCACGGGGTATCCGAGCCGGCTTTCGAGCACCTTGACTAATCCCCACTTGCAGTGTGTGGCGGCAGCTAGTCAAGCATTAATGTAATATTTATATTTTTCGATATCACTAAATTAATATAATTAAATTGTGCGTCAAATAGGCATTTTAAAGTAAGTTACATAATAAATGTAATGATGTTAACCCTTCACAAAAATATTCTAATAATTTAACATTATTTTTAGTGATATTTTATTTGAATTTTTGGGACACTTTTTAGTCATTAAAGATGATTTTAAAGAGTTAAAGTATTTTTTGTATAGTACTTATATCATTACCCAAATAAAAAAGAATTGTTTCACCTGTCTAACTGAATTTAAACATGTCAATTTCAGGTTAATCATGTTATCTATACTAACTTGACACGATCCGTTTATTAAACATGTTATTTAGTTCTCAACTCAAATTTAACCAAACCATGCTAACCCAACACCTTAATGTTAAAGGAAACTTAATTACGATTGTCACAATATATGTAGTAATGTATAATAGTAACTCATCTATTAATTATCACAATTATTTTTAATAGTGCCGGAGGCACGGGCATACCCTAGTATAGTGAGAAAGTTGTATCTTTTGATATTCTTGTCATGTATGAAAACTACTACCCAATAATATAAATTATCACCTCAACAATCTTTGAAGCATCTTTGTAGGTGGCTTTAATTTTGTAAGTGGTTCGAGAAGGGGCATGAATTTGGCTTAAACCCAAGTAAATTTTGTGAATACTCATGATTTAATCCACCTTTTCTCTTTATTTTTTTAAAAGGAAAGTTTTAAATTTATTCGCTCTGTTACAAATAACTAAGAAACCCCCTCCCGTCTTAAGTGAGACTCGAATCTCGAGATCTCCTAGATTCGGGTGAAAGCCTTCACAATTAGGTTAACTCACTCGCTTTCATACTTTAAACCACTTAAGTTTAACTTTGAATCTGCAAGCATCTTGCTTAATAAAATTGTAAAAAGTGAGAATTCAAAGTTTTCTTCTCTTCCATGGTAGATAAGCCCTTATTAAGTGAGGATCCGGCATAGTTCTTACCTTTTAACTCATGTACAACAAAAAAAACAATTTTCGCGGATAAAATCTGTGACCTTAGCACTAGTTGTGGTTTTAGACAGTGACCATTTTAAGTGTGACGGATTCTTTAACCGCGGCAATTTTAGACTGCCCATTTTAAGCGTGACAAATTCCTTGCCCACGGCTCGAAGCCAAACCAAAATCACAAATCACAGAGGCCCTAGTGTGATTTGTATACCCGAGACATTTCATAGAAACAATATATATAAGTGTGACGGATTTTTTGGTTTTTTTTTTATTTAGTGCTAATCAAACACCCACTAAGTTGAAACTATGATTATGCTGGTGATTGTCAAAGCAGATATGACTTATATAAAACAATGAATTATAGTAAAATCATAATGTACAAAAGTTTAATGCACTAATTACTTTAATACTATTCATTTAAAATAATTAGAAAATAATGTATTGTGCAGGAAGTACAAGCAGACAGGGTTTGTGTGGCAAGACTTGTGGATGAGGATCTCATTACTCCAATCTCTGATAATGAATACATAATCAAAGGCACTGAAATTTCCTCAACCCCAATTTATGATGGTAAGTAAATTAAATTAAATAAATTTTCCTACAACCGAAAATAATGAAAGAACTCACTCAAACACTTATTATTTCTTGATTCAATTTTGCAACCTATCTTTAAAGAAGGAACTATATAATTGGGATTGATCAAAATTTTGCTTTTGTTTTGAAAATTCAACCTAAGAAAATTTAGGTCTAGCTGTTTTAATTTGTCCGGAGTGAAATAAACTTTATTTACGCCAAAACTAAATTATGGAACTTTAAATGTACGTACTTAATTACATGTATATGCTGGATGAAAAAGCTTTTCATGTAAATTAAACCTTTTAATGAAATTTGACTATTTTTCATGTTAGTTATCAAATGCACCATTAGTTCAAATTCTTAACATCTTCTGCAGATGTTTCTTCATATGGGGAAAAGGAAATTGTTGAGCATAAAGACTCAACCCTTGATCAAATTGACGCAAAAAACCACAAAATGTTATCCAAAGAAACAACCGATCAAGAAAACTCACCAACTCTAGCAGATGTTCCTTCGATAAAACAATCATCCGAAATCAAAGAAGAATCACCTCCATTTAGCAGTGATTCATTTATATTAGCGTATAATTCCATAAAGCTACAAAAAGAAACACATTCAACTGCAAGCGAACACGAACAACAAGAAGAGGACGATGAAAATGAAAATTTTGGGAATAATTGTTTGTATTCAAGATGCTTGTACAAGAGTAAGAATAAGAAGAACGGAATTGATTTTGACACAAGTACACCGACTTCTTCAACCTCATCTACCCCAAGTTCCTCAACAAGGACTAGGAGTTACTCGCGTGGCTCGTCTAATACGGTTAGTAGAACTATGGACGCGAAGAATTTGGATACAGTGAAAATGATCAGTCAACGAAGTAAAAATTATGAGAATATGGCTACGAGCAGGCCAAATGGATTTGAGTTCTTTTGTGGGACTGTTTATCCCACCACAAATTATTACTTTCAATTTATAATTTGTAAGTGTTTTATGATTTGTCGAAAAATAAAACAAAAACAAAAAAATGTTGCCAGTGTTTTATGATTTTGTGAACAATTTATCAACAAGGTCAGTCACGAACTTTGGACTTAACGTGCTGTGTGTTCCAGATTGTGGTCTTCGTGAGGAACAAATGGTCACGGTTTTGAACCATTAATTTTTTTCTTTAAAGCAAATTTTCGGCTTTCTTCCAAATTTTTACTTACATAAGTGCTCAATTTAACGAGATTCTCTGGGTTTTAGCCGAACAATTTATCCTTTGCCTCCAACAATTAAACTATCATATTCTGCTCCTTTTTTTTCCAAATTCAATCCAGCACAACCAACTATTATTCATAGGACTACATCAAAGGATCACATAAACTTGGTCATCCTTTATAAACAGCTAGTTTATTCCTTTTGAGAGAAGATACAACAAATACCATGACAGATACTTGGAATATATATAAATCATATCAAAGCAAAAATTGTACCACCCCTTCCCAAATTAAGAGACAATGATTGACTTTCACATAATTTTAAGAAGACACTAACTTCAATATAAAATGTCTAGGAACAAAACTTGTTTGCTATAGCGAGATGTCCGTTGATTATGTCTTGAAAACTAAACTAGATTCTTAATTTGGGATGTCCAATACAGAATATTTGGTTCTTAATTTGGGAATGATGAATTAGTACCAAATTTCCAATCTACCAAGGGAATCGAAAATCATTAACTGTATCCAACCTCTAACTTATTTTGATGACTACAAACCAAACACCTTTTGATCCCCACACCCAGTAATGGCAACATATAAACAAAAGATCGCAATTAAGAAAATGACTTTTGAACACCAAACATCTAAAGTTCGATGCTTGATCTTAACTCGATACATCATCTTTAAAAACTGCATGTTACAGATACACAAACACACTCTAAAGCAGACAGTTTGCTCACGGACAAAGCCTCCGGTGATGATTTTCCGGTGCTTGATGCATTTTGCGCGTGGTTTGCAAGCAAAAGTCCACTTTAGAGACAAACTATAGTCATACATATATATATATATTGATAAGTTTTAATAGCTACATAATTAGTCTGCAATAAGCAAGCAAGGAAGTGAAACCTCATAAACTGATCCACGCTTCAGTCCTCCTCTCTGATGAAATAGGTTCGATGTCACTTGTTTGTTTTTCTGAAATCTGTTCTCCTTCGAGGAGTAATCCTAAGCTCTGCTTGTAGATGGTGCCATAATATAAGTTATTATGGCCGCCAGCCATAATGTTCGTGCTTTGTCGGGTTATTGGGTTATAAGCTACCAGATCATCATCTTTATTCGACAACACCAGTTCGCCATTCTCCCTAAAACCCAACATCTTCCTAAAACCCAAGTCAGAATCAAAACTATATTTTTCACTCCACGACTCTACATCAGAGAGGGAGTTGGGGTGGCACCTATTACAGAAAAGATGGTTGAATATCGACTTAGATAGTTTGGGCATGTAGGGAGGAGACCGGTAGATACCGTGGTACGGAGAGTTGATCATATTGAGGGAAGCCAAATTGTTAGAGGCAGAGGAAAACCGAGAAAAACTATAGGTGAAACTATTAAGAAGGATTTAGAGGCAACTGGTTTCACTGTAGATATGATTCATGACAGGCCACTATGGCGTTGTTTGATCCATGTAGCCGACCCCACCTAGTGGGATAAAGGCTTTGTTTTTTTTGTTGTTGTTGTTGTTGTTGTTGTTGTTGTTGTTGTTGACTCTACATCACCATCTTTTTTCATCACCCAAATGGAACGAAGGATGAGAAATTTTTCACATTGAATGACTGAAAGTGAACCCCAATTACCATGAGACGCAAGTTAGGAGTTACTGCAGACACTAAACTTTTCGGCAACATTATCATGCGAAATACCTCTTCAACTGTATCAAACACCATAATTGAATTAATCGCTATATCATCAACTGTATCAAACAAATTACGCGGACTAATCGCCAGAAAGTCAGAAGTCCTCGAGACCCCGTGGTTAGCAATCCAGTACAGAGATCCATTAATAACAACATTCGAAGACATGGTACGGACAATGTCATAGGCAGGAGCAGGGGAACTAATGCGCCTCCAAGACCCCTCCTTAACTGAATAAACCCTAACTTCACTACAATGGGATCCATCGCCCATTCGTTCATATCCAATATTGACAACCTTGTAATCATTAGTTTTTGGATTAAAACCCAATGCACAAAAATAGCTACGTTTCACGTCGAACCCGAATAGGGACTCGCCGAGAACCAGTTTTCTTCTAATGGAAGGATTCCACAGACCTTGAAAGACGGAACAAGAGATAAGAAACAAGCCATTACAAGAAGTGCAGCACAACTGTGCTCGAATGGGAAATGGGCAATCAATTCCAACACTCTCGACGTCTACGCTTAAAATTTCGCTATCGAAATCAAGAGGATAGACTTTGCTACCGTAACTTGCACGGCCAGTCCAGCGCATGGCGAGTAAGCGACTATTGTGATTCCAAGAAGCATCGAGTTGGTGAGTATGAATGTCGATGAAATTAGGGCTAGAAATTAGAGAACACCATGATTTACATACGCACCTGAATCGAAGAAGAGACCTCGGAGGCAGCCAGGAGAGGATATTAACTATGATTTCAGTAGGAATATAGTCAGACATTTTGTGATGGAGAGAATAAACCCTAGAATATAATCTTGGCCACTAGAACTTAGAAGCACGAAAGCAAGAGTGAGAGATGCAGCAGTTGAAGAGTAAAGTGAGAGTCAAGGTTGCAAGCGAGCGGCCTAGTCGATAAAGAGGTAAGATAGTGAAAAAAAAATAATTTTACAAAAAATTTGAACACTAACAAAAAAATCTGCTTTATTTACGTTATCTAAATATGTTATGAACACTTTCTTTAAAAATTTAACTTAAAATATATTTTAACACATCTTATTTATGATAAGTATCGGTTTTTATTATCTATTTAAATGAATATTTAACAACACCGAAGACAATTTTTGCAGAAAAAATCTCTGACTGGGCCCCAGCCACCAGTTATCGTTTTAAAAAGTGACCAATTTAAGTGTGATGGACTCCTTGCCTAAGGCTAAAACCTAAACCAAAGTCATAGAGACCCTAGTGTGATTTGTATGACCGAGAACATTTCATAGAAATGGTAAATATTAACATCGGTCACAAAGTTTGGACATAACCTACTCAGCAACACGTGTTCGAGATTGTGGTCTTGGTAAGGAACAAATGGTCACGGTTTTAAACCGTTAATTTTTTTTCTTTAAAGTAAAAGTTCCGGCTTTCTTTCAAATTTTTACTTGCCAAAAATCATATATACACAAGGGGTCATGTTTCCTATGCAGATTATACAATAAGCACCGGGCATTTTGGCATACATCTAGAATTATTTTTTTCATGAAATAATTGGTTGAGAAGTTATCTATGATGATTTTTATCAAAAAAAAATAACCGAGAACTAGGTTTAACTTTAAGATTGTTGAACATATATATATTTTATTTGGGTAGTGTAACATGTACTTAAAGCAATGTTAATAATATTATAAATAGAAAAAATTAGGTCTTGCATGAAAATTAGTGCAACATTAAATACATTTTGTGCTTTTATTCTTTATATATTTAGGTATTTATCATGCGCCCTTAGGGCACACGTTAACACTACCCATTTTAATATTGTAGTTAACCCACTTCTTGGTTACATTTTTTTGATGAAATTTGGTGGAGACGATTTACACGCATCAAGGAAATCATCTCCACTAAATTTAACCAAAAAATAAAAAATTAATCCCGGAAGTGGGCCAAAATGCCCGGCATGTACCACACGGTTCGCATAGGAATATAGAAATTTATAAATCACAATCTAGACACAATAGAAAATTCACGAGTAGACCGTGAAAAAATGTAAACGAACCAAGGGAACAAATTCAACAAGTTGAGTAAGAATAATCCATTGACAACCACAAAATAAAAGAACAACCCATTGAATAACAAAAAGTGATCATACTCATACATAGGTCGAAATCCAGATTGATTGTACAGATTTCACAAAAGATGGTCAGTTATGAAAAACCACTTCTCGCAACACAAAAACGAACTTTAATGGTGTGCAATTGTATGAGTATATACATAGAGAGAAAACGTTTTAACGAAATGTGTTGCATAAAAATAATTACAAACTTCTACCACGAAAAAAGGCACCAAATTACCAAAGACCAGGGCGCAGACAGTGGGGTGACTGAAGCATACTTTAGGTATATAAAATAAGTGTGCATATTTTCAAAATAAAAATGTACAAGTATCCTTCTCCTGAGATTTAACAATCACCAAATTCTCAAACGATTTCAACATTTATCAAACATCTGCACCTCAATAATGCGAGGAACAGATGCTTGCTTTATCAATCTCAATATTTAGACGACATGTTCTCCATGAGTAAAGAACAAAAAGGGTGCACTAGAGAACAGACATATTTCTTTGCCAAAGGGATGAATTTACAAAGCCCTCGCCACAAGAATGCTTTGATTTTGGGAAGAAACCTAACATTCCAGATAACAGACCAGAACAAGAACAACAATGGAGCAAATTTGTTCACTAAAGAAATGTTGGAAAACAGAGAAAATCAAGTCCGAGTCCAAACATGCACTCCTATCATATGGTGGTACTACCCAAGCGCTCTCTTCTGGTACAAGGTTAGTGTTCACTCCATGATTCTTGAATTGCCAAGTTCGCAAATAAGTCTCATAATAATTCATTCTCGCATTATGCTAAAGCTTAAACTTTGTTTGCAATATAATACTACCAAGTTTGAGTACCAAGAAATCGAAAATGCCGAGGCAAACAAGCGCCAAAGTGCTCAATTTAACAAGATTCTCTGGGTTTTAGCCGAACAACTTATCCCTTGCCTCCAACAATTAAAGTATCGTATCCTGCTCCTTTTTCCAAATTCCAACCATTATTCATAGGAGGTGATTAAAGGATCACATAAACTTGGTCATCCTTTATAAACAGCTAGTTTATTCCTTTTGAGAGAAGATACAACAAATACCATGGCAGATACTTAGAATATATATATATATATATCATATCAAAGCAAAAATTGTAGCACCCCTTCCAAAATTAAGAGTCAAGGTTGACTTTCACATAATTTTAAGAAGACACTAATTTCAATATAAAATGTTTAAGAACAAAACTTGTTTGCTAAACTAGATTCTTAATTTGGGATGTCCAACACAGAATCGTTGGTTCTTAATTTGGTATTGATAAAGTAATACCGAATTTCCAATCCACCAAGGGAATTGAAAATCTTTAACTGTATCCAACCTTAAACTTATTTTGATGACTACTTTTTGATCCTCACACCCAATAATGGCAACGTATAAACAAAAGAAAGCAATTAAAAAAAAATGCCTTTGGAAAGGTGGATCACTACTCGTGTGATCATCCTTATTGATACTACGCAAATAAATTTGAATGGTTTTACTCCAATCAAGATAGTTGGAGCCATTAAGTTTATGTTCAGTGATTTTTGACATTACAGAAACCACATCAGAAACAACTGCTGCCTTCTATTTTGACATGCTTAAATAATTTTATAGCGATAACCAAAATTACTACGAACAAAGTAGGTCACAAAACAGCGTACAAACCAGAAACTAGGGACGAAACAGTACCGGAATGTGTTGTACATGCCGAAGGTAGAAATCAAGCAACACAAATCACATATAAACCGAGCAAACCAATGAACAAATCACAAATATTGAGTATCAACAACACTAACCACAAAAGGAGGCAAAACAGAACTGCAGTAAGCCTCAACCAAACCTGGAAACAAGAAACTAGCAACTGAGTGGTGCAGGAATAACCCCAGAAGGCAAACGGGTGCGAAAAAACCCTAACAAATCACAGATCCGTGATGTAGCAAACAAGTTGAGTCAAATGAAGTTTGAACAACGGTGGTAACGGCGTCGAACGAGCCGGCGCGTGGTGACGGTAACATGAGCTAAGGACGGCGCATGAGCTCCACACACAGGGATTCCGGCCACCAGATTCTGGGAGAGGCGGATTGGAAGGTAGGTGTTCTTCCTACGCCAGTGGTGTCAATAGACAGAGGCGTATATAGAACTGAAATCGCAATTTAGAAGACCTAGTAATTGCGAGAAACCGTGTAGTGGCGTGAAATGAAAGCAGAAACGAGAAAAAAGTAGAGAGACCCTAACCTAGCTCTGATACCATGTAAAACGACAATGAGCAGAGAAAAATCTGCTATGTTATTAGAGAGAATATTACACACGCACATATATATATACAAAGACTCCTATTTAAGTAAGGAAACAATCCTACTAATTAGGATCTACTTTCCTCTTATACTATTTACAGCATGTACACATTATTTACAACTCGTAACAAAAACCAAACATCTAAAGTTCGATGCTTGATTTTAACTCGATACATCGTCTTTCAAAACTTCATCTTATAGATACACCAGCACACTCTAAAGCAGACCGTTTGCTCACGGACAAAGCCTTCGGTGATGATTTTCAAGCGCTTGATGCATTTTGCGCATGGTGCAAAAGCAAGAGTCCACTTTAGAGATGGATTATAGTCATATATATAATTACATATATAATAATAAGTTTTAATACCGGAAATAAGGTAAAAGGGCTTGCATGATAATGTTTTTCGCAAAAAAACCAACGAATAATATTTTTTAGAAATAAGGGCTTAGATATCATTATCATTCTGAGAATAGGGCATGTTTATTAATTGTGTTTTAAAATAAAGGCTTTGACCGAATGCGAACTTTATTTTGCACTAAATTGAGTTGAGTGCAAACCAAACTTTGCACAAAATTGTGTTTTGTGCAAACTAAACTTTGCAATTAGAAAAATTTGGTGCAAATAAACAAGTATATGCTTATGTTTCATTCATAAAACTTTAAAACAACATCAAATAAACACAAATACATAGTAATATTTTAGAAAATAAAGAGTGCAAACTTAACTTTGCATAACTCCGAAAAAATTATTATGTGCATTTTATTAATAAATAGGTTTTGAACATGTAATTTGTTAAAATTATTCTAAAGCATTGTCAATTAAACACTTATTTATAATAATATGCTAAAAAACATGTAGTGCAAACTTGATTTTGAATGATTCCATAAAAATGTACAATTTAAAAATTTACTGGAATGTTAACTTTACAATCCTTTTGGAATTTGGTCAAATAGAGGCCCTTAAATTAAAAAAAATATTATTCCCCGGTTCTTTTGCAAAAAACTTTTTCATACAAGCCTATTTTTCAATATCCCTAATTAGTACGCAATAGGCAAGCAATGAAGTGAAACCTCATAAACTGATCCACGCTTCAGTCTCCTCTCCGGAAATAGGTTCGACGTCACATGTTTGCCTTGCTGAAATCTGTTCTCCTTCAAGGAGTAATCCTAAGCTCTCCTTGTAGATAGACCCATAATATAAGTTATTATGGCCGCCAGCCGTAAGGTTTGTGCTTTGTCGGGTAATTGGGTTATAAGCTATCAGATCATCATCTTTATTCAACAATACCAGTTCACCATTCTCCCTAAAACCCAACATCCTCCAAAACCCAAGTCAGGATCAAAACTATATTTTTCACTCCACGACTCTACCTCACCATCTTTTTTCATCACCCAAATGGAACGAAGGTTGAGAAATTCTTCATATTGAATGACTGAAAGTGAACCCCCAATTACCATGAGACACAAGTCGTGAGTTACTGTGGACACTAAACTTTTCGGCAACATTATCACGCGAAATACCTCTTCAACTGTATCAAACACCATAATTGAATTAATCACTAGATCGTCAGCTGTATCAAACAAATTACGTGGACCAATCGCCCGAAAGTCAGAAGTCCCCGAGACACTGTGGTTAGCAATCCAGTACACAGATCCATTAATAACAACATTCAAAGGCATGCTGCAGACAATATCATAGGGAGGAGCAGGGGCACTAATGCGCCTCCAAGCCCCCTCCTTAACTGAATAAACCCTAACTTCATTACAATGGGATCCACCGCGCATTCGTTCATATCCAATATTGACAATCTTGTAATCATTAGTTTTTGGATTAAACCCCAACGCACTAACATACCTACGTTTTGACACGACCCCGAATAGGGACTCGCCGAGAACCAGTTTTCTTCTAATGGAAGGATTCCATAGACCTTGAAAGACGGAACAACAAACAAGAAACAAGCCATTACAAGAAGTGCTGCACCACTGTGCTGGAATGGCAAATGGACAATCAATTCCGACACTCTCGTCGTCTACGCGTAACATTTCGCTATTGAAATCGAGAGGATAGACTTTGCTACCGTAACTTACACGGCCAGTCAAGCGCAGGGCAAGTATGCGAGTGTTGCGATTCGAAGAATCATCGAGTTGGTGAGTGTGAAGGTCGTTGAAATTAGGGCTTGAAATTAGAGAACACCATGATTTACAAACGCACCTGAATCGAAGAAGAGACCTTGGAGGCAGGCATGACAGGATATTAACTATGATTTCAGTAGGAATATAGTCAGACATGTTGTGCGTATACAGAGAGAAACTCAAAAAAAGCTAAATTTGGGGAGATAAAATGAGTGGTTTATGGACCGATTGATTGATGATGGTGAGGGTTGATCATCAATGAAAAAGCAAATGATTGCTGTGGTGGAGAGAGTAAACCCTAGAATTCGGAGCATTACAACCACGAGAACATGATAGAGATATTCGATAATGGAAGAGTAAAGTGAGAGCGAATGTTGTGACCGATTGTGCTTATTTATAAATGGTTATCAGTTAATTAGGGTACATTTTATTTAAGCGGGATATTAAAATATAACACTTTCTGTAAAAGAATTAAAAAATAATATTTTTATAAATTAAAAGTTTATATTTAACTAAATTTTAAAAAGAGTGCAAACATAATTTTGTAATAAATTTTTAAATTATATTTTTTTATTTAATTATGCAAAATTAAATTTGCACTACATGTTTTTAGCATATTATTATAAATAATGTAATGGTGCTTTAGAATAATTTCACCAAATTATATATTCAAACATGCTTATTAATAAAATGCATATAATAGTTTTTTCGGATTTATGCAAAATTAAATTTGCATTCCTTATTTTTTAAAAACATTATTGTGTATTTGTGTTTATTTGACGTTGTTTTAAAATTTTATAAATGAAACAAAAGAATATAATTATTAAAAAAAAATAAACACATCATGCAAAACAAATTTGCAGTAATTTATTTTTATATTGCAAAGTTAAGTTTGTACAAAATACAATTTGGTACAAAGTTAAGTTTCACTCGGTCAAAACTCTTATTTTAAAACACAATTGATAAACAAAACCTTATTTTAAAATGATAATACTATCTAGACCTTTATTTCTAAAAAATATTATTTATTGATTTTTTTGTGAAAAACATTATCAAATAAGACCTTTTACCTTATTTTCAGTTATTTAAGTTAAAGTTTGTCTTTTACTACTTTAATAAGGGCGCATCAATTATTTAAAAGAACCATAATTTTTGTATCTATCTTTTTCTTATCATTACATTCTACCATCCCCTTTCTCTTCACTTGGTTTGCTCAATTTCAATTGTCATTCAAATTTATGGACAATTTGATTTACAATAACAAGATCAATTTTTTCCCCACAAATTCTACGTGTATTTTTTGGGTGTTTTTTTTTTAAAAAAATTAAGGCTATTATAAGAAAAAAGATCTTAAGAAATAATTCAGTTCAAAAACCTTAAAAAACAAATAACTTCTTTGAGCGGATAAAGCAGCCAACACTAGCCAAGAGGGACAACATTCACTGGCCGTCTAATGAATATACGCAAACAATTGAGTCTTGCGAAGACAAAATTGATTATATATATGATGTAAACTTCACAATTAATATGCCTGCAACCACTGGCTTGAAATAGATCACCAGTGTAGAAGATTTTTGTGTAGCGTTAAAGAATAAAGAGTATTTTTTTTATTCTTTTGCTTTTCTTTTTTGTAAATAAAAAATAAAAGATTCTTTGGTTGCAAACTTATTAAAACCGTAAAAGGATAAAAGGGTCAAAAAAAGACTTTGTAGATGCATACATGAACACCCATTTTAAAACATGTTGCTATAAAATTTTCAATATCTCAATTAAGTTGTCCAAACACTCCAACAAGTAAAATTAAATCATTTTAGATATATAAGTTTTTAATTGACTAATTAAAAGTGAACTAATTTCATAATTAAAATTTTTGCGTAAAGAAGCCATAACTAATTATGTACTTATGATAGAAAATATTATTTTACATACAATTTATTATATTTCATTAATTGCACACACGTAGGGTGTGCTCCAAAGGCTAGTATTTATAAATGGCTAATGATTAATTAGGGTACATTTCATTTAAGTTAAAGTTTGTCTTTTACCACTTTAATAAGGGCGCATCAATTATTTAAAAGAGCCACAATTTTTGTATCCATCTTTTTCTTATCATTACATTCTACCACCCCTTTTCTCTTCACTTGGTCTGCTCAATTTTCAATTGTCATTCAAAATTTATTCACAATTTGATTTAAAATAACAAGATCAGTTTTTTTTTTCGCAAATTTTATGTATATTTTATTTATCTTTACTACGTGTATTATAGTGTTTGTATTATATATATATACACACATATTATACGTTTAATAGATTTTTAAGTAATATATAATCACTTTTTTTAATATACTAACAATAGGTTGTGAAATCATGCACCCATCAATTTGATGCATTTATATATACTCGAAAAAATAAAAGGGGGGAATATCTATTATTTCATATGCTATAATTGTAGACTCTTAATACTTTGGAAGAATTATTTTCTTAGAAATAATGATATTAGAAAAATAAAGTGAATGATAAGAAATTGTTATATATTGTTCGCACAATTGCATTATCATATTGGATTAAATTTAAAATTTCACTTAGGTTTAGTTTAGACAAACTTTATACCTAATACTAGCACATATATTGCTAGGTAAATTTGTTTTTAATTTATTTACACACTAATCAACTCATAATTTAGTTGTACGCCAATGTAAAGAATCACAACAAATTAATATTTAAGAGAGAATATTGAAGAACGTCTTTTGAGTAACTATAATCATGTTTTTTTTCCTATCAGGTTTAACCTTTATGTAAAATCAAGCATCTAACTATGGTATATTTCCATGTCGAATTTTTATGACTTTTAGATATATAGGCTACTTTTACGACGCACTCAATCATTTGCATCAAGGAAAAAAACAAAAGTTAAATTATTTGCAGACAGATTGGTAGGGACGAATCTAAAAAAGATGTTGCAATAGAAAAAAGGTCTTGAATAATATTGTTGTCTATTTGAAATAAGTGTAATTATGTAGTATAGAGTGTGCCCTTACTAATAGTAAATTAACATAGTAAAAGACAAATTTTAACTTAATCGAATGTGTCCTAATTAAAAATTTGATGTGCCTATACCATTAACCTTTTATAAATTTGAGTAAATGACCAATTTGCACCCCGAACTTTGTACCTAGTTTAAAGTTGAACTCCAAACTTTAATTTGTTCTACCTTACACTCCAAACTTCAAAAAGTGGTTTTAAAGGCCAACTCTGTTAACATTGTGTCCGTTTTATAATAAAAAATGCAAGAAAAGGGCGTAAGGGTAATTTTTTTCTTCTTCTTTTTCTTCTTCCAATTGTACTTCTTCTAGTAACCAGTAGACTAATGGGTCACTTTTTTTACCCTTCCCCACTTCACTTCAAAAACCCCAATTCCTCTGTTTTATTTTTCTTCACTTGTTTTGCCTTTGTAATAGTTCCCGAATACCCCAAACTCGATGGCCATGGCCTTGCTTTCATAATCTCCCCATCTTTAGATTTTGTCAAATCGGTTCTTCCTAGTCAGTACCTTGGACTCTTCAACACCACTGACCTCTGAAACTTCACCAACCACTTCTTCACTGTCGAATTCGACACCGAACAAGATTTCGAGTTTGGGGAGTTTAATGATAATCACGTTGGCATCAATATTAACAATTTACATTATAACAAATCCTCAAAGGCATCATATTATTCAAATGATTAGATAGAACAAGATTTGAATCTTAGGGGGGAAGATGATAATGGCTTAAATAGAATACGATTCGATTACTAACCTAATTAATGTTACGATTTCGTCTTCTTCTTCAAAACCCAAATTGCCTTTGCTGTCTTTTCACTTAGATCTATCGAATATTCTTCGAGAACATGTTTATGTTGGGTTTTCGTCTTCAACGGGTTTGCTTGTGAGTTAGCATTATATATTGGGTTGAAGCTTAATTTATAATGAAGAATTGGAAGAAGAATTTGAAGGAGAAGAATTGGAAGAAGAAGAAGAAGAAGAAGAAGAAGAAAAATTATCCTTATGCCATTTCTTTTGCATTTTCTGTTGTAAAATGGACGGAATGTTAATCGAATAGGCATTTAAAACCACTTTTTGAAGTTTAGAGTATAAGGAGGAACAAATTGAAGTTTGGGGTGCAACTTGAAACTGGGTACAAAGTTCGTGGTGCAAATGGGTCATTTACTCTATAAATTTTGTAATTTATTTTTATCTCATGTATTAAATAGGTTGTGATTTTATTATATTTTATGAAAGTACAATTTATATAATGCATGTCGGTAAAAATAAATAGTAAGAATATTTGGTAAATGTGGTATTATTCAATTGGTAATAGTAAGTGTGGGGGGCATAATTTTGGAACCATTAATTGGGCCGAGTGGTCGAAGAAGAGCCCATAAAGTAAACCCAGGAGATGGAAAACGGACCATGGAAGACAAAAATAGCCATAGCGACCAGCCGATCATAGTGTCGTGATCGGCAAAAACAAGGATGCCGAGATGGGCGCGCTAGCCAATACGAGAGGAACAACTGTATCCATAAGCACAATTGGTTCCTGCAACTGAGGTGGGCGCCCTGATGAATGACGATGAGACACCTGTACTAGAAGGCACAACCATTGTTTGTCGCCGATATGGGCACCCGGACTAGTGGGAGTTCGACACCTGTAAAGTGCATAATTGCTTATGGATAAGGGCACGCCCCACACGTGAAAATGATAGAATTGTTGAGCAAGTAATACCCTTTATAGTCCTTTTACCTTTAACCTAGCAAACATTATAACCTTTACTATATCTATGTATAAATAGAAAGGGATAGCTGAGGAAGTGGAGGAGGTTTTTCAATAGCAAGACACTCACTCTCATACACGAATACTCTTGAGAATAACCATCATTGTACTCAACAAAAAGGCCATTAGAGCTAAGTGAAGAACACCAACACACACTAGGGGAGGACGTACTGTCAGATTAGGTATAAAAGCCACCAGAGGAACCACCCTCACCAACAAAAATCTCGTCTCATTACCATCAATTTACTATTCATTATAATCATATTTGCTAAGTTTGATTGTTAACTCTATCAATTTAAGCCGATTATGTCTTTTTTGGGCTTGGTTAGCTTTATACCAACCACAATTTGGCGCTGTCTGTGGGAATCGGCGACGAAAAGGTCGTATATAGTAATCAGATTTAGTTTCTCTCTCTCCTTACAATTAATTTTGCAGTGTTTTTTGGGTTAGTTGTTGTTCTTCACTTCTGTACTTTTTAATTTAATTGGTATTGGTATTTTAGAGGAAATGGTTCATATTAGGAGCCACCCTGTAGAGAATATGAATCCTGATACAAACCTTATCATCAACCCCACCACGAGTCAAACTGCGGCTCAAGATATAGACATGGCTAGATGCCCACCCAGGAGTCTAGACCACTCCCAAACACATTCGTCCTCCCCATTTGACCCTAATTATGCAAACAATGGTCCAGTAGTTTTTGAATAACATAGTCAAATCTCAAAATTGCAACAGGGGAAAGACCTGTTATTACAAATACTTCGAGAGCAGATTGCGGCAAATGCTTCGAGAGCAGATTGCGGCAAATGCTGCATTAGGGTTGCTCAAGCCCTCGGATCCATCCCTCGCCAGGACCCATATCTCCTCGACTAGGGAGGAACATGTAGAGGATGAGGTGGATTCTTTACGTCGTGATAAGAAAAAAGCAGTGATGGCCGAGGAGCCACGAATTAGAATACCTGAAGAGCCAAGGCATCATAACGCCCTAACAGCATCTGCCCGCCCAAGTGTTTTTGATCGACTGGGGGACAGATCAGTGTAGGTTATTGCTAAGATCGAAAGTCTCCCAAAGGATTGGGCCGAACAAGATTTGAGAAAGATGATTTACTCAGTAATTGGCGATAAAATTGACGAGGGGAACTCAACGGCCGAGTTGGACGGGAAGGTTCTGGGCGAAGATAATGGTTCCCCATTTACACAGCATATCCAAGATGAAACACCACCGAAGAAATTCTGTAACACCCCGTTCCTCAATCTCAAGCTTAGCACGTTCAAAAATCACGAGTAAGGCGATTTTGAGCTTTGAATAGTGAAATACTGTTATGAAAGGAGCAACAGGGTTCGAAGACTTTTGATAAGTCATATTAATGTATTTAAGCTTGTTAGAATTTCCGTAAGTCATTTCGGGTGATTCGAGTTAAAATCGGGATGTAAATTTCAAGTTTTCAATTTACACAACTTCATAATTTTTGGTTAACTTGGAGGAAACATAACTCCTTCGTTCCTAGTTATATTCAGTTTTCATACAAGTTGTACCCTACATTTTTAGGCAATCTACAACTTTCGTGTTTCGGCCAAAGGCAAATTCGGACTTCTACTAAGTCGAAATTGAGCGCGAAGTAGGTCAATCGCTATCAGTTGTTCATTCGGTAACACTAACGCACTAATTTTGTTGAATTTCTGGGAATTATTTGTCCAAAATTTGGGGACACTTTCTTCTAAGAAGTTGTAGACCTCCGAATAAGCTTTCCGTGGACATAAAGATCACCTCAATCAGACTTCTGAGTAAGGATTTATGGCTGTCCAAACTTCAACACTGCAAACCCCCCACGCGTGAACAGTAACCGCTTAAAGCAACAGTATATATATACACACGTTCAGCTCCTTTCTTCCTCATTTTTCATCACACCATTGGAGAGCTTCTAGAGAGAGAAAAAAGAGAAATTCTTGAGTTCTCTTGTGAATTTCTCATCTCCCATCTAAAGATTAAGCTCAAAGGCATCCAAACCATTTTCTAAACAACTATTCATCATCTTCTCCACCTACACACCTCCATGGTTGCTTAAGCTCAAGCTAGGGCTCTGTTATTCGGCATCTACACTTCATCAACTCAAGGATAAAGCTTCTCTAAGGTGGGAACACTAGGACCAAACCTTAATTTCAAATTATTGTTGTTGTATTAGAGTTTTCTACTCAAATGGGGATTTTTTTTTATAAAAAACCTTAGGTTTAATTTGTGTATGTGGGATGGGTTTGTTTAAGGCTCAATTGGTGATGTAAATAGGTAGATTATCACTTATATATCATATAACATCACTTATTATCATGCTATGAGCATTATCCTTTCACAAACACATCATACCCATATTGTAATTAAGATTATAAACTAGGCCTAAGGGTATTTTGGGATTGGTGCTTGGATTAGAGTTGGTTATGGGTTATTAGAGGTAGCTATGCATAGATAGGCCCTTGGTTGCTAGCTTAAAACGTTATCCTCGCATTTTCACTATGAACCCATTTTCTAGTTATATGTGCAACCTAAGAATTTGAGTTTTGGGGATTTTGCATAATATATGTTGAATTATGGGTTGTGAATGGTAGAAATACATATGTATAATATTAATAGCAAGTGTAAAGCCTTATCTATGTGTTTGCCTTAAAGACCACTAAAGGCGATATCGTAAGTAGTAACTTGAAAATCTAGTGTCCGATGTAGACCTTTGTTGATACTATTGATGTGTACACCACTTAGATCTACTCAATTGGTGTGAGTAATATAACCTTGTAGGGTGTAGGTTGCCTCAACCATGGTGAGCCGTATTTAAATGTCGGTTAGGCTAGTAATAAATTATTCGATACTTGGCTTAATTAAATGTATTGTGGACTATCATAAAATACAAACGGCCTTAGTTTAATACACATAACACATAATGAGATATACGACGCGAATAATAAACTAGTTGGCCTTATATTGTGAATAACCACGTAACGGTACCATATATAGTATACACGTGATGAAGACGCTTGTAGAAATTATTAACGACGATGTTAATGATGATAAATGGATAGTGGGCTATGATATATTGTATTTTTATATGTGATAGCCATATGTGTGATGATGATGTGATTGATGTTACTTATATTGTTGGGAAATGGATATGATATTCCCGGTTATTGCAATCACACATATGGGCTGGATATGATGAGCCGAACACCAGGTAGCTCTCGGTGACTCGAAGATGGGCTACCTATTTGCTGCCCCTGGGTAAAATTCCCTAAATCGTGCACGGAAAAAGAAGGAGGTGACTCCACCTGTGGTTGAGTTGTCCACAAAGGAGAGCCCACTCTTTTTATCTTGCCTTCCAATTGGACTATGTGTTCTTGGTTAGATGAGTTTTCCTGGCAAGCGGAGTAGGTCCTGTGTGCCACTGCTATCCAATTGGTGAGTTTTTCGGATAATAGTTGGACTACTAATGGACACCACCCTGCTAGGGGGTCTCCTGTGTAGTTCTTTCTAGAGTGTCGAA